>LR751264.1:0-52500 GCA_902729485.2 Mus minutoides
ATGCTCACAGTCAGCTATTAGTTGGAACACAGGACTCCCAAGGTAGGAGCTAGAGAAAGTACCCAAGGAGCGGAAGGGGTCTTCAACCCTCTAGGTGGAAGAATAACATGAACTAACTAGTTCCCCCTGCGCTCATGTCTCTAGCTGCATATATGGAAGGAGATGGCCTAGTTGGCCATCATTGGGAGGAGAGGCCCCTGGGTCATACAGACTCTATATGCCCCAGAACAGGGGAATGCCAGGGCCATTACGTGGGAGGGGGTGGGTAGGGGAGCAGGGCAGGGACGCGGGAGGGTAAGGGAAAATTTCTGAATAACATGTGAAATGTAAATGAAGAAAATATCTAATAAAGAGAAAAAAAAGAAAAAAAATGTATTAAAACCCCAATGGATTAAATGAATAGAGAAAACTATCAGCTCTGCCTTGTTATAGATTAATAAAACATTAATTATAAAAATATAAAATACTAAAATAGTTTTCTAAGGCTTTATTTAATAGTTAAATTGCAAAAATGTTAGCTTAGTGGCTTTTACTCAATGACATATGTGAGAATTTTGATAAGTAATACAGCAGAAAGAAATGATATAATTCAATCTTTTAATGAATAAATGATAAAATATTCCTCTATTATGTATTGGCAGTTATTTTATTTTGTTCCCCTGTCATAAGCCAGAACATGAAAATAATTTTATGATTAAAGTTCAGGTAGTTTAACTACTGTCTAGCTAATATACCAGGAACACTGTAGAAACTGTGATTCATAGTTATCTACATTTATTTACTCACAGTAATATTCAATATTTGTTATGCCAAAATACTACCTATTTACATTTCTCTCAAGCCAGTGGAAGGGAAGCTAACTTCACATCAAAAGCATCTAAATTCTGATCAGTAACAGCAATTACTTTTTAATACATATACTTTATCCTTCTATAAGTAATAAGTACTATAATTGTTAAACTCAATCTACATATATTTATCCCATATTTTATAAAATCAATCTGAATGAGCACACAGAAAAATAGCAGCAATTTAGAAAATATACAAATATCAGTAATAAAATGGAATTACATACTATCTGATCAGGCATAAATTCAATCATAACTGTTTAGTTAGAAAAAAATACCCTGTTTCTGAAACAAAAGTGTAGCATGCTAGGTTTTAGGTCTAAAAAACCCAGATTTTTATTGTTGAATATAAATTTGGACATTAACGTCTATGCAGACTGAGCAGAATCAGTGGAACTGCAAGTCTAGTACGTCCCTTTTTTACTGGAAACTTTGCACAGCTAATTATTTGAAGTTCTTCCAGAACCAATGAGGGCACATCCCTTGGAAATTATAGCAAGTGAGTTAAGATTCCATGTCTTCTCAAATAGAAATCACTCAGTTTTTTTTTTTTTTTTTAAATTTCTCAGGTCTCCTCTATTAAAGAAATCAACCAATTCCTCACAATTTTCACAAATCTAAAGTTAAGAATATATCCTTCTTTAAAATTGTCTATCTTTGGGTGCTAGAGAGCTGGCTCAGCAATGAAGAACACTTACTGCTTTTGCAGAGTACTGGAGTTTGCTTCAGACCATTCATTTCATGCAGATGACAATCACCCAATCACTGTAAACTCCAGTTCTTGGTGCTCCAACAGCTTCTCCTGGCCTCCATGATCACCTGCTCTGATATGCACATATTCTACACACACACACACACACACACACACACACACACCTATACACATACATATCCCTGTTTTTAAAATACTCTGTGACTGAATTTTGCTCTATTTAGATAATACATAGATTCATAACTTCAACTTCAAACTTGAATTGAACTCATAAATTCATTTTAGAACTGAAGATAAGGCAAAAATATCATGATAATTCATGCCATAAACCAAACAATGAACCAAAAGCATAATGGCAAGATACATTAGAATTGAATTTCAATGGTTAATGTAAATTGTAAGATCAAATAGATTCATTCTTTGTTTCTAAAGAGGAAGCATAGGAACTAAGCCAAACCACCCTTCAATACTAGGGAAAATTATATGAAAATTTTAAGTTAAAGTGGGAAACATGCAAATGTTTACATCTCTACAACTGAATGAACACATCTTTAGCATTATTAGCACCAAAAGAATGATTCCTGTTATTAAAATTCTTATGTCTGCATGACATCTATGAAGCTCCTCAATCCAATGGCGATAACTACAAACTTAAAATATATACCAGTAAGAGTAGACATCTAAGGGCACTGTGTTCAAGCAACACAGTTATTTTTGAAGTTTGTTCTACATTTTAGCAGTAGGTAGGACAATGATTAACAAAGAAAGCAGAATTTTGGGGGAAACTTTCAGTGTTGCTTATCTCTGAAACTATTGAAGCTTCTCTGTGTACAGAAATAGAGACCAATTAGACTAGGAGTGATATGACTTTGTAGTCTTCTTCCTTCCTCTGTCTTTCCATTTCTGTTTCTGTTCATTTGTGTGTGTCAGTTGCTTGCAAAATGTATGACATACTTCAGAATTACATTAAATTATCACTGATAAATTGTCAAGGCATTATGCCTCTATCAGTCTCACTGGGATAATTTGTAGAAAGAAAAACACATTAGCAAACAGATATGATAGCAGAAAAGTAAAGTTATAGTCCCTTGCTTTGCCTCTCTGCTGGTGGTGTCTGGATGCTTCCAATACACAGCTGGGGGGCTAGACAACGTCCAGAACAAGGTATCCTTAGTCAAAGTTTCCCTTTCAGGCATCAGAGCATGGCTGTAGCACCAAGATGGAAGGAGAAAGCAGAGTCTGGCATGAGTTGGTTCGTTGGAGAGTGAGTGTCAAGAAGGGTGGCAGAAGAGAGAAGGCCTTTTTAGGGAGTTTGAGTGTAGTGCTCTTTTAGGTGAAGGCCTTCCCCCACAGGAATCTTTGATGAAACAGCTCTCTGAGAAGATCTTAGCTTGTTCCTATTTCTTTATTGGGTGTAGATGTGAACACGTATGCTATATTCGGGGTGAATGAGGGATTGTATAATTTTGGAGAACGACATGAGAATATCTAGGAAGGGAAGGTCATTGGCTGAAGGCTAAGTCTACTGTGACTCCTCATTAGCTTTACAGATGCAGTGTCACCTGACTGACTGCTCATGGCCACCTTAGTTGAGTATTGTGGTTAAAGGCTCCTGAACAGTCACAGATGCAGCAGGGGAGCAGCTCAGCTCTTGTAGACTCTGAGCCCTGTCCACCACACCATTTCATATGCCTCTCTGGTGGAGCATCCATGTGCCTCACATAATGTTATGAAAATGAGATAGCTTGAATCATGCTTCAGGAAAGTTGGCAGTTTTACGGGAGGTATCTTCCTCTTAGTTTACCAAAGCGAGTGTTTTTTACTTGAAGCAGGGGTGTTAAGTTTCGGAAAAAAAAAGGTTCAGCAACATAGATAAATTCATTGTTATTAAACTATGCCAGAAGGATGGTTGGATGATTAATATCTAAATGTTCTTAAGAATGTTGGTAAATTGACAGGGTTCCAGTTATTTGGAAGACTTTAAAAATAATGTAGTATATTTTTGACTGTTTGGGTTTTTTGTTTTTTTTTTATACTTATCAGTTTTCTGCTTCCTCACATAGCAGAGTTGAGAGGATCATAATTCTTTTACTAAAATACAAGATGTTACATCAGGAAATGTTAAAATGAGTTTAAATCAACAAGGTTTTAAAAATCAAATTGACTCATTTTTAAAGTGAGTTAAAATCAAAATGAGTTATCATCAAAGGGAGGGTGAATTGGGTCATTTTAATAAAATTCGAAAGAAAGCAGGAAGAAGTTGATGAAGCTTGGCAGTCTCATCATTGCAAACATTCTCTGCTGAGATAATGAACTCTACTTTAGCTCTTCTTATTCTTAAAAGATGATAGCATGGAGTCATTGTGCAAAATCGCTGAATGAGGGGCCAATTCATCTTGACTACAGCATCCTTCATTGCAAACTAAGAGAACCTGTGATTGAAGCATGACTACATAGAAACCCTTCCACATTCAAAGGACACAGTAAGAATGGTATGTTTCCATTTCTAATGTCTGAACAATGCTGTCAGAAAAATTGAACAATGGCAGGTGACTTGTAGAAGTTAGTTATTTGAATTAACTTACTCTAGTGACAAAATGAAAATTCAACAAGAAGGGTTTTCTTCAAAATCACACAATCAGCAAGACTCATTTGTTCAACTAGCTTCTAACAAAAGAAACTGGTCGACATATTTCTGAGGTACAAATGACAGTGCTCCCCACACATCTTGCCATCACTGATACCTGCTACTCATTCTCACTAACTATACTGTCTAGCTTAGTGTCAACTTGACACAGGCTGGAGTTATACCAGAGACAGGAGCTTCGGTTGGGGAAATATCTCCATGAGATCCAGTTATAAAGCTTTTTTCTCAATTAGTGATCAAGGGGTGTGGGGTCCCCTTGTGGGTGGTGCCATCTCTGGGCTGGTAGACTTGGGTTCTATAAGAAAACAAGCTGAGCAAGCCAGTGGAAGCAAGCCAGTAAGAAACATCCCTCCATGGCCTCTGCATCAGCTCCTGCTTCCTGACCTACTTGAGGTCCAGTCCTGACTTTCTTTGGTGATAGCAGCAGTGTGGAAATGTAAGCTGAATAAACTCTTTTCTCCCCAACTGCTTTTTGGTCATGATGTTTGTACAGGAATAGAAACCCTGAATAAGACACTAACTCTAGGGGATCCTTCTTGACCAGATAACCAGCCTTTATTTTAGTTAATTTCCTTTACATTAATTTCCCAACATACTTTAATCTCCTTTATGGTATTAAAAAGCTTGACTTATACCAAGAATATTTAGTTTGGATCCATGAATTATCTTAGCATCAAAGAATGCTAGCATCCAAGATGTTCATCTATAAAAAAGGAATTTTCGTTGCCATTGATTAAGTATCACAGCTTCAAGAAAGTTAACTTTGAGCCTGTGTAATAACAACCACTGAGAAGCTTTGAGGGACCTGATGGGATTAAGGAACCTTAAAGTGCCTATTTACTGTGACAAATAGGTGACATCTTTGAAGGTCAATGGCTAATGATCTCACATATATGTTTATACTACTTGATAGTATTATATAGTGGCATGACCTGATTGCTTATTACGTTAGGAATGATTAAGTGCCCTAGTTCATGACTGTATTTGAAAAACAGCTATTAAAAGCACTTATGTAGGGTTCATGAGAAACATAAATATAGTGGCATTCTCTATGCATGTTCTTTGAAGGTAAATTTTTGATACAGTATTTTCATTCACATTTTAATACTCTAAAATAGTATAAACAAGTATTTCTTGGTATCAGCAATAGTGTCTGGGTTTGGTAGCTGCACATGAAATGGATCTCCAGGAGGATAGTCTCTGGATGGCCTTTTCTTCAGTCTCTGCTCCAAAATATTTTTTTTTCAAATTTCGTGAAAGTAAAAGCACAGCATATCCAAATTTATGGGACACAATGAAAGCAGGGTTAAGAGGGAAATTCATCGCCTTCACAAATAAATCAGAGAGATCCTACACTAGCAACTTAACAACACGTCTGAGAGATCTAGAACAATAAGACGCAAACACACTCAAGAGGAGTAGATGGCAGGAAATACTCAAACTCAGGCTGAAATCAACCATTTAGAAATAACAAAAACAATATAAAGAATCAACAAAACCAAGAGCTAGTTCTTTGAAAAAAAATCAAGAAGTTAAATAAATCCTTAGCTAAACTAACTCAAAAGCACACAGAGAGTATTCAAATTAACAAAATCAGAAATGAAATGAGAGACATAACAGAAACTGAGGATATTAAAAAAAAATCACCATCTTCTACAAATTCTTATACTCATCAAAACTAGAGAATCTAGAAGAAATGGAGCATTTTCTAGACAGCTACCATGTATCAAAGTTAAGTCAGATCAGGTAAACTACTAAACTGTCCCATAACCTCAGAGGTAATAGAAGTCATTAAAACCTCTCAACCAAAATCAGTACAGGACCAGATGGTTTTAGTACAGAATTTTAGCAGGTGTTCAAATAAGAGCTAATACCAATACTCCTCAAACTATTCCATAAAGTAGAAGCAGAAGAATCACTACCTAAGTTATTCTATGTGGCCAAAGATATCCTGATACTGAAATCACACCAAGACCCAACAAAGAAAAAGAATTTCAGACCAAATTTGCTTACGAGCATCAAAGCAAAGTTATTCAATAAAATTCTCATAAAACAAATCCAAGAACACATCAAAGACATCATTCACCATGATCTAGGACTCTTCATCTCAGAAACTACCAGACTGATTTTTCATAAAATTGTAAGAGTTCTACCTGAAGACCTAGCTATACAGTTCCTGAGTGTATACCCAAAAGATGCTCCACCTTATTATAACAGCCTTAGCCATAAGAACTAGAAACTAGAAGAAACCCAGATATCCCTAAAATGAAGAATGGATATAGAAAATGTGGTTCGTTTACACAATGGTGTAGTATTCAGGTATTGAAAACAAGGACAACATGAATTTTGCAGCCAAATGAATAGAGTTATACAATATCATCCTGAGTGAGCTAATCCAGACCCAAAAGGACATGCATGGTATGTATTCACTGAGAAGTAGATATTAGCCAAAAATACAAAATACCCATGATAAAACCTATGAAGTTAAACAAGATGTAAGGTCCAAGTTAGGAGGCTTAAATCCCACTTAGAAGCGGAAACAAAATAATTAAGCAGATGGAGGGACCTGGGTGGAAGTGGCAAGTGGAAAGGGAAAATAGAGACAGTATCAGGTAAGGGGGAAAAAGAAGAGAGGACCAGAGGACCAGAAGGAATGAATGAAAATATGCAGCTACATAAGGTGGTAGCTGCATGTTTTCCAAAGTCCCAGACACTTGAGATGGTGAAGGCTCCCAGGACACAGTGTTCATGACCTTAGTTGAAGTGTCCAACAATAGGGATATGGAACCTTAAGAGACTACCTCCAGTAGTCAGATAGGATGCCCAGTGGATGAATGAGAACACCAACTCATCAATAAGCTTTCAACCCAAAATAGTTCCTGCCTAAAAAAATCCAGGGGCAAAAATTTAGCAAAGACTGATCAGTTTCTGATCTACCTTTGGACATATCTCATGGGCAGGCACTAATCTTTGACCCTATTATTGATGCTATGTTGGGCTTGCAGACAGTAGCCTAGCATAAAGTTGTTGTCTGAGAGGATCTATCTAGGGGCTGACTGAGATTAATACAGATACTCATAACCAAGCATTGGAAAGCAGTTGGGGACCTCTATGGAAGAATTAGGAGAAGGATTGAAGAAAATGAAAGGGATAGCAACCCCATAGGAATACCAACAGTTTCAACTAGCCTGGATCCCTTGAAGCTCCCAGAGACTGAGGCACCAACTAAAGAGCATACATAGGGTGGTCTAAGGTTCCTGACTCTGGTGTAGGAGAAGAATGGCTAATCTAGTTTCAGTGGGAGAGGATGTGCCTAATCCTATAGAGACTTGAAAGCCCAGGGTAGAAGGATACCCATGGTGGTAGGACACCACATCAGATTGAAAGGGAAGGGGAGATGGGGGAATGATTCTGCAAAGGAGAACAGAGGGAGGTCAATACTTGGAATGTAAATAAATCACATAATTATTATTTTTTTAAATAAAGAACAGCTATGTATAAGGAGGCATATTTAGGGAAGAGTTAGTAGCTGCCTTTTTCTTCTAAAATATTTGTAGCATTTTTACATACTACTTGAGAAAAACTAAGATGATCCTAACAAAAATCCTAAAGCTTCCAAGAGACAGAAGCCTAGAGTAACTGTCCAATGAGAGGCTTCACCCAGCAGCCAATGGAAAGGGATGGAGAGACCCACAGTCAAACATTAGGTAGAGATCAGAAGTCTTATGGAAGAGTTGGAGGAAGGATTGAGGAACTTGAAGAGGAGAGTAACTTCACAGTAAGAACAAGTGTCAACTAACCTCAACCCTTGTGGACCTCCCGGAGACAGAACCACCAACCAAAAGGCACACACAGGGTTGGCCTAGGCCTCCTGCACATATGTAGCAGATATGCAACTTGGTTTTTATGCAAGTCCCCCAACAACTGGAGTAGTGACTGCCCCTAAATCTGTTTCCTGTGTATGGACTCTGTTCTCCTAACTAGGCCACTTTGTCTTGCCTTTGTGGGGGAGAATGTGTCTAGTCCTGCAGTGACTTGTGCTGTGGATGGGTGGAAGGGTGAAGGATGAGGGTGTAGGGATGTGGGCTGATAGTGTTGTGGGCAGTGATACCCAGAGTGGGAGGTCTCCCTTCTCAAAGGAGAAGGGGAGGGAGAAATGGTGGAAGGATCTTCCTAAGGGGGTAATGGGAGAAGAGAAAAGCTGTTTTTGGAATATTGAGTGAATAAATATATTTTTTTTAAAAAAAGAAAAACAAAACAAAAAATTCCATATATGCTAGCAGGGCCTTTGAAATTTTCTTCTATTAATTTTAATCATAAATTCGAAATGAGCTAAGAAGGAAACTCACACAGTGGACCTTTTATTTCCCACACTGGAGAAAAAGAGATAAGAGGATTTCTAGGGCTCATTGGGCAGTTGGTATAAAAGCCCAATTGCTAAGTTCCAGATCAAAAGACATGTGAAAGTAGCTAGGTAGTATTCTGTGGTTGAAACATGTACTTACTCCCTGGCTGTCAGACATACCTTAAAATTATGCAAACACATAAACACACAAACATACACATGTATACATCCACATATGTATGCAAACAGGCATGCACTGTGAGAAAGACAGACAGAGAGCAGTCCCAAACACATATGGGCCAAAGACTCATAAAGAAAACTTTCCTGATTAATTTTATTTCAAATTTCTTCTGTTCTGACTATTCTTGCCTTTCTTAATGTGGTCTATTTTCAGCAGACAACAAATAGATAATTACCAAACTTTAATAAATATGCTAATCTATTTTTATTCAAGGATTGAAACTATTATAAGAATTATTATTGAAGGTTATATGTTAATTCTTACCATTTCATTGACTGTGTTATGATTGGTACGTTTTCCATTTCCTTTTTTGCTTATTTTTTTGTAGAATTTACCTCTTTCTATTCCTGCTTTGCTACATCCACTCCAGTAGTAACCCGCGTGACAGGCTGAAAAGTCTAGGCGCGGTCCCAGGGCAAAAAGCTTATGGAAGCTTAGTTTCCTGGAATTGTGGCATCCTGTATAAAGAATCCTCCAACGTCCTTGCTTTAGTTGGTAAACAGATCCATGTGCTTTCCCCTAATATTGCTTCATTATAAGTGTTCCTAAAGATTCATATTTTAACATATAGCCAAGTTAGATTCTAGGCAGTCCTTGATCCAACCTTGAGCATGTATAGCTAAGTAACTGCCCTACCAAGGAATTCAGCACTATCTAGGAATAAGGAAGTTTGAGGTTTGAGGAGGAACCAGACTAGATACTTAGAACTATAGCTAACTGAGTTACACCCAGATATAAATATTTACAATTGTTTAAGGGGAATGTTGACTATACGATAGTCTACAATAGGAACTATGGCTTCTAAGATTAAGTGGACCTTAGGTGGAGCTGGTTTTGATCCCAGTTGTTTAACATTTTATCCCAGTTGGTTCCTGTGTTTTAAGAATCTAGTAACCTCAAGTAACCTCATTGTATCCTGCCAGTGTGTCACCTAACTTTCCTATGTATAAAAGTCTGATGCTCAATTTGACACATTACATTCAGATCCACACTCCCTTGCGTCGGTGTTGGTTTGTCACTCGCTGAAACTTTGCCCACTTCCTCAAGAGAACTCGACCCACGCAGATAAGGGATCCAGAGGGTCTGCGGCACTGCTTCACATGTATAATTCCATAAAGTATCTTTTGTTTCTGGCTTATTGTTCACAGATTCTTCAGTTTGTATTTGCCATGGAAGGGTTTTCTTTTCTTTTAATTTTGAAAGGTATTATTTCTGGATATAGAAATGTGTGTTGGCAGTCCTTAACACTCAGAATTTGAAATATAATGTTCCATGCTCTTTGGGGGTTTAGAGATGTTGTTGAAAAGTCTTATGTTCCTCCAATGAGCTAACAATCTCTGTATCACTTGATTCCTCTTTGTAGGATTCATTATCTCTCTTTGTTCACTGTACTTAACAGTTTATTATAAATACCATGTTGTAGTTTTACTGTAGTCTAAGGTCTAATAATAATTATATAAACATATGAATTTAAAAGCCCTCTTCTCATTAACCGTATCTTTCAAATTACTTATAATATTTCCAATTTTACTTTGCTTACATATCAATTGTGACAGAAAAAAAAAAAACTTCTACCTTAGGATCATGCCTATTTCGTGTAGTTTGACATAATCATATCCTCCTGAAATAGTGACTTTCCCCAAGAGGATGCAACAAACAAACCACTTATTAATTTGGACTATAGTCCAGATGAAAACACGATTTAAGTTTGCAAGAAATGTTAGGGCTCGATATTTGAAACACATTAAGACCAGCAATAAAACTTATTGGAAACATGAATACAAGTTATATTAAGATTAAAAACTCTTCAATGCATAATTAAAATATGAAAGATTCTGTATTTTGATCAAAAGTGGCTATTGTAGCATATACATTATCTTACTGTACTCATTAGTTTGATGGCCCACTAAATTACTAAATGTATTTCATGTTTATTTGCATATCATAGTTAAAGATACATAAGGCAATAGAAATCAGTATATCAGTCCATTAAAGTCATACTTTCTTAAAAGTTTTGCTGGTACAAACCATTTTTCCTCCTTCACCTCTGTCAAGAGGAGGTCTTTAAAGGGTCAAGAAAAATATAAATGTCACTAATAAGCAATTAAAATGTTATTTATTCTATTAGACACATTCTTATTTACTAAATATTTACTCAAATTTATTTTTCTCTAGAATTTTCTTTCTAGAGAACTCAATTTGCATATGAAAACACTGTAACTTGGAAAGCTTTATAAACTACAATTAACATGTACTGTTCATGAACACCCTTGATTTTATATATTCTGAAAACAGACTTCTAGCTTTGACTAAAAGTTGGTGGACATGTATAGCTTTGCCACAGAGATGAGATTAATGAACTAGTAATTTTGTATATTTAAATATACTGGAAATTAATAAACAAATCTAGCTTTTGTGTTTCTTCAATTCAGTTGTTCTTTGGATAGCTTACAAATGTTTTACAAAGTGTTGTAGATCGGAAAAATTCTGTCTTTGCTGAATTTTTGTATCATGTCTATTTTTCAGTTAAGGTATTAACTTTTATTCTTAGTGGAATTAAAGTATTTTATAGACAATCATGGTAATAAATGTGGTACATGATAAAACTAGAATAGAGAATAGAGGGACAGACAAATCCTTTGTCTTCAAAGAGAAATCTCTAATACATTTGAAAATATAAAATGTTGATGTTCCAAAAGAGAAATATAAGTCTCAGTATGATGGAAATATCAACAATACAAGAACAGGATCTTCCTGGTACATAAAGACTAGAGACAGGGCACCCAAAACAAACTTGAATTAATAGTAAAGAAAAGGTATTGGCCAGGACAAAAGTACAGAAATCAGGATTAAGAGAGATAGATAAAGCTGAGAACTTATTTGACAATATTTTATTTTCTAAATTATTGAGATTAGTTTGTGTGTTATGACATCATCTGTGCTAGGGGATGTTCTATGCAGTGACAAGAGGAATGTGTGCTGTGGAGGACTGAGCTAGGGTTGCTCTGCAGGTCTATTGTTATATTCTCCCTATGGAGCTCTTTGACTGTGGCATTTCCCTGTTGATTCTCAGTCTGGATGATCACTCCCCTGCTCTAGTTTTCTTTGGAGATTACAAAAAAGGAGAGAGACAATTTTGCTTTGTCCTCTTCTTGTTCTTTATGGGGTAAGATCTGGGAAGAGATGAGAGGGGGGAACCTACTATCAGAATATAACATATAGAAGGCTGTTTTCAATAAAAAAATACTAAAGGCAGTTTCTCATAACTATAAAACCCCTTAGGATTAGCCACTAGTTATTTGATTAGATAGTCATTGATGAATTTATAACTATGAGATATTGTTTTTCATCCTTTTTCCTCTATGCCTTATCTGCTTTAAATCACAAGTTCTTTCTTGTGTTGTTGATGTATATACTAATGATATTCTCATGGTTTTCTATTTTTTTTCAGGTATAGATATTTTGTATAGGCTTTCTATTGTTTAATATTACTTATTACCTCTTTTGTTGGTACCATCTTGATAGGCACAATCTAAATACATACATAGATTCCTTTATAGGTACATATCTATCTGTTCCACCACATTTAAATTTAGTATAATTAAAACAATATCTTGAATTTTAGTTTATATAATGCATTGCCACAGCACAATCACTTATAATGGTGTCTTGAATTACAGTAATTTTATTCTCTTTTTACCAAATGTTTAATTGCATTTTGTTTCTTTTTAATTAGTTTACTTTAAATTATTAATTCCCCGCTGTATGAAGAAGTAAAAAGCACAGTTTTCTATATTTAAACATATTGAACAACTAATTATTTTCACTTTAATTTTGTTAAAACCTCCCAACCCCTAATATATGTAAAGTGATTTTCTGTAACAATTTTAACTAATTGTTTTTCTGGCCTATAGCCTATCTGCTATCCTGGGATTTCTCTTCAAATTCTTCTATCAAATTCCCTTTGCCTTTTTTCTATACTCAAACAAAAATTTGCCTAAATCCTATATTTATTCCCCTCTACTTAATTCCTTATGTAAGAAGAAAGACAAATAAACAAACAAACATATTTTATGCAACCCCCTTTCTAAGAATCTCTTTCAGAAATGATTCTTGGAAGGGAAAGAGTTCATGGGAAACTTGCAAAAGTAAAATTAATTAATTCTCTCTCTTAAAATATATTTAGAATTCTGGTATCCTGATTGGAAATGTTTACAAAATACAGAAAAAATAGCTGATATAGTTTTGTAAATTAAGAATTTTGTGTGTCAGCCAACCATCAGCCAACCATGAACTGAGCACTAGAACCCCAGTGGAGGAGTTAAGGAAAAGAGTGAAGGAGCTGTTGGGGTTTGCAACCCCATAGGAAGAACAACAATATCAACCAACCAGAACCCCAGAGCTCCCAGGGACTAAATCATCAACTTAAGAGTGCATATGGAAGGACCTATGGCTCCAGCTGGATATGTAGCAGAGAATGTCCTTATCTGTCATCAATGGGAGGGAAGGTCCTTGGTCTTGTGGAGGCTGATGCCCCTGTGTAGGGGCTTGCTAGAGCGGTGAGGCAGGAGAGGGTAGGTGGGTAGGGGAGCATCCTCATAAAAGCAGAGGGATGTTGGATGGGATAGGGGGTTTGAGGAGGTAAAACTGGGAGGTAATAATAATGATTGACCTCTGAACATATAAGCTAGCCACAATTAAATGTCATTCTTATAAGAGTTGCCGTGGGCATGGTGTCTGCTCATAGCAGTAAAACACTAATATACCATATATTGTATGAAATAGATTACAGCTTTATGATCCTCAATTCAGAAAGAATGAAACATATTCATTGTTGAGACTTTTGGAGCTTCTGCTAAAGGGGTGATTGTTGGCCTAGAAAGTAGCATAAATCTAGGTATGGACAGAAAAACAGCTCAAGGTTAAGAAAATCTGAAAAAGAAGGTAAACAGTTTAGATTAAAAAAAGACTTACTTGCTTTTGGATGGAGATAAGTTTGTCATGATCCCTCTCTTCATCTCTAAATAGAACAAACATCAGAAGCAAAGCTCAGCTTCTTTCTGGCGTGAGAATAAGATGGATGATTGTGGAAATATCTAATATTTTGAAGACAAAAAAGATCAAGGAACTAGGTCTGCCTATTCAGATATGGAGTACCTACAGGACTTAGGCCACTCTAAAACCCTAGATATCTCTCCTGCCCCCTTATTATGAAATATAATAAGACAGAACAAAAGGAATACATTGGATAGGATAAGACAGAAGAAAAAGAGCCCCAAAGTGGCACAAGAAACCAATATGGACTCAAGAGACCAACCTATTTGTACAATAAGGAATCCCGTAAAAGCATTTAAATGAAAACCATAATATATGCACAAGGATCTAGAAGACAAAAAGTAAGAAGAATATACATAAAATAAAAAGTAAGAGGAATATACATAAAATAAAAATTACAAAGACAAAAAATAAGAAAAAGAGAAAGAGAAAAAGCCCCAACAGGACATTTTGAGAAACGGAACCTGTAAAGACACCATTCACGTCACTGACTGTTGGTTACCGCTGCTGTGCATGCAGGCTACCATTAAGGGTAATTTGTTAAAATGACTGAAAGACTTATGCATAACCGTGTGATTAACTATCTACCTAAAGGTACTTATAACTGTGTGTGTGTGTGTGTGTGTGTGTGTGTGTGTGTGTGTGTGTGTTTGAGAATATATACTTTAACAGAAAATTTCCCACCTGGCTGATAATGCTACCAATAAGAGTCATATACCATCTAACAAAATCTCAACACTAAGCATTGGAAGCCCTCCTTTGAGTTCCAGGGTTGTCCATAATCTCCCCAAACATTATTAGCTGTTGCTGTCATATTTGTTTGACCACTGGATGTAGAAGCTAAGGACCTATTGCTGAAGATACCACACACTCCAAAAACAAGGTCCAGAGGCTCCTGAACTAGAATTGACCTGACCCACAGATAAGTGTATTCATCACCCTTCATTAAGGAAAATTCTTTTTGCAACTGGTAGAGGTGGAACATTATAGAAAACTATAACCCATCAAAATGCATAGTTGTGGAGCCTAGTCTACCACACAGCTCTAAACCTAACAGCCATAAGTTGTTGTAGGATAAGAGGAGGAAGGAATTTTAAGAACCAGAAGAAAAGCAGTTTCCATTGAGAACATATCTTCCAGAATTATAAGAAACTATACCCATGAAGCCTCACCAACATTGCTGTTTAAACATTACCGGAACAAGGACAATGTTACATGACATGCCAAAGTAGACAAAGGAAAGCTAAGGACCCTAGATAAAGACTGTAGAAAATTAGAATGGGAGAAATAGTATAACCCATGGAAGAACAGGTGATTATCCCATGATGAAGTTGTTATCCCTTAAAACATATACATACATGAAACATCACCAATTGATTATTGAATGCCAAAATTATCATCCCTTAAAATACATACATACAAGAACATTATATAGATTAAGGAGCTTGTATTTTTGTATACACACACAACACAAACACTTCCAACAGCATCAGCAGTAGCACCAGCAATAATAAAACAATAATTGACACAGACTAACCTCTATTGGGTTTCCTATCTGTTGGGAGCGAGTTTCTGGTTGCAGGTGAGCGAGAGTCGTCGAGAATTGACAGACAGACATGTACTCAAGAGAGAGCTGAATCTGAATGTATTTTGTCCAAAGGAACACCAGACTTTTAATTCAGAAGAAAAACAAGAAAAGCCAGGCGAACACATCCGTCAAGTTACATTAACACAAAACCAAACAACAGCAAAAAAGAATGCATTCATAAAAAGATAGCAGGAGCCAGGCCTTGTTTTGTAAGAAAAGAAAATTAAAATTGAATTCAAAATCTGTGCTGGAAAGCCTGATGAGTTACAGGTGTGCGGCAAAGTAGGGCCATGCCTACATAAAAGCTGTTAACTCATCAGCTGATGCCTCTTTCTCTTCTTTGTCTTCCTTACATGGTTTGGTTTAAGATTAGCCAGATGCTGCTCTACTACCCCAGATGAGCACCCCCCCACACACCTTTCAGAGTGCTGACACTTGCACATACTACTTAAGCTGCTGATGTTTAAATTGATTAATCATGTGTAACCATGCCAATTTCTACCCTTCCCTCTACCCTTCCTCTATAAAAATCCCTAGCTTTCGAGTCACATGGTTGATTCCTCTGTCTCCCTGCATATTGGCCCAGAGCTCCATAGAAAAATGGCCTCATGTGTTTTTGAATCAAGACAGTGCTTGGGTGTACACTGTACAGCAGGGGGGGGGGGCTCAAGTGGGGTGAATCCCTCTGGATTTTACAGCTTAACCCCTCCTCCCCCCAGGGAATAGGAACAACCCTTAATTTAAAAGATCAGCTAAACACAGGAGCCAGGTGAATGCTCTGATGCAATGCTAGTCTATTGTTAAACCACCACCAGGAGTTCTGTAGTAAATACTTGATTATGCTATTCCTCTGAGCCTAGTGAAGAAACCTGCACCAGCGGAATTCCCTTCTACTAACCCTTTCATGTGATATCCCACCTATTTCCTAGGCCATTGTGTATTCCTGTGTTTGGGCATGACTCAGTTATTGTCCTAAATAATTACTATGCAGACTAGCCGTGAGCTTTTCTAGCTCCATTCAAGTAAATTGTAATGCCTGATTCTTTTCACTGTCTCTACTAGAAGTGAATTTGAATGCTACTGAATAGGTAACATTCTTTCAGAATTCTAAGCTCAGGGTTGGCTTCAAGGATTTTCTAGGAACCATTGGAACACTGGTGGAGGCTTAGCTAGATGTCAAAATCAATCCTTAAAGGCACTTATAATAAAACAATACTGAAAGAGCACAGGGATCCAAACACCAGACTAACGCGGGGACAGGTTTTGAGTATATGGGCTATGGGAATGTCAAGGTTTCAGGAGGCAAAGTTTCCCTGAAACTCCCTGCCTCAGGACTGCTTCCAGGCTTTCAGGCCTGTAATTGGTGTTACTACTGGAGTGGATATAGCAAATAATAAAAGAAAAAGAGGGTGCAGAGAGCTCCCTGGGAGGCCTGTTTCATACTGGAGGGCTGAACACTCACTCCCATTGAGACTCAGTTTTTGCTCTTTGAGTCCACTCAAACATAGACTCCCATCTACGAGCTGCTGGAGAAGGTGGAGCAGCTCCTAGGAGCCTGAGAGCCCTCCATTGGGGACTGAAGGGGAGATAAGACAGCAGGTGGAAGAAGGAAAACTAGAGAAAGGCAGGCCGATGAGAAGATGATTTTAAAAGCGAACTAAAGATATTGGAAGGACAGGTGGCAGAACAGAGCCTGGTGCACAAGGGAAAATAATGAAACTACATTCAGCAATACCAAGTTCCAAGATACAGTTCCAAACAATGTGGAAGCCCATGGCCCATACAGTAATATGGATGACTGCACACTCACTGCTGAGAATGAGTGGCATAAATGCTTTTGTGACACCCTCTCTCCCCCTTACTCCTCTTGATCCCCACCCTCCAAGAAAGACTACTCAGGAAAGTATTGAAGAGAAGTCCTCTGAGGACATGAAGAGAAGTCCTAAAAATTGTGATAACGATGCTGAAGCTTAGACCTTCATATTTCATGACTTCTGGCAGAAGTGAGGTAGAAGAAGGAATCAGTGATTTTTGTTTCATAGTGCACTCCCTTACACACACACACACACACACACACACACACACACAAACACACACCCCTACTACTCCACCCACATCCACTTTGTCCCATCTAGGATCTAATGGATTTGGTGGAGGAACTGGTGCGGCAGAACCAGATTCAGAAACAGGTCATTGTCATCTTGGATGAAAATCTAAAATTTGACTGTGATTGAAGCCTGAACTTGCTACTACAGAGCAGATCCAAGGAGCCTGATAGACCCATAGAGGCTTGGAGGGGAGTGATTTCATTTATCTTACTGGTTTCTGCAGTTACTATTCATTGGGTATTCACATGTGAAGATTTGGATCTAGTAGACTCAGATAAGAGAGATAATATGTTCGGATTTCTGGGCCCGTGTTGTGTTCCCTTACTCAATATGATATTTTCTAGTTTTATTTGTTTATCTGAAAAATTCATGATTTTATTGATATAGCTGATTTGTATTCCATAGTACATAAATACCATAATTTATTACCCATTTGTCAGTTGAAGAACATGTACACTGTCCCCTTCTCCTATTGTGAGCAGAGCGGTAATGCATGGGACTGAGCAAACATCCGTGGTATAGGGTAAGTTCTTTTGGGAATGTACCAAGAGTGGTAGAGCTGGACCATATGGTAGATTTATTTTTACTGTCTTGACAGTTCTCCACAATAATTTTCATAATGACTGTACCTGTTTTCAATCACACCAGCAGTGAATAGGGGTTTCCTTCTCTCCAAATACCCTCTAGCATTTGTCTTTGTCTATGTTGTTAACATTTTTCAATTCTGACTGGGGTAAGATGAAATCTCAAAGTTGTTTTGATTTGCATTTACCTACTTGCTACGGATTATGAATGAGGAGTGGGGATTAGTTGCTGTTTTTGTTTGTTCATTACTTTTTTTTTCTTCCTTTAAAAACACTGTTCAGATTGCAGGCCCATCTTTTAATAGGTCATTTAGTATTTTTGTCCTCATTTTTTGTTCTTTATATAGTGTAATTATTAATTCTCTGTCAATTATATGGCGGAAAATGACCCTCTCCTATTCTTTTTTCACCTGATTGATTATTGTTTCTTCAGCTATTCAGAAGGTTTCTGACTTTAGAAAGTCTTACTTATTTATTCTTGGCCACAATTCTTGGCCAAACAGATTACTAATCATTCCTACACTTATATCAAATGGGGAACTCCCCAGGGTTACTTCTGTCATGGTTTGTATATGCTCAGCACAGAGTATAGTACTATTAGGATGTGTGGCTTTGTTGGAGTTAGTGTGTCACTGTGGGTGTAGGCTTTAAGACCCTCATCCTAGCTCCCTGGAAGTCAGTCTTCCACCAGCAGCCTTTAAATGAAATGTAGGTCTCTTGGCTCTGACTGCACCATACCTGCCTAGATGCTGCCATGCTCCCACCTTGATAATAGTGGACTGAACCTCTGATCCTGTACACAAGCCCCAATTAAATGTTGTCCTTTATAAGACTTGCCTTGGTCATGGTATCTCTTTACAGAAGTAAAGCCTAACAAATTCAACTTCTAGTAATATTTTCTTTGTTTCCTTTTTCACATTTAAGTATGTGATCTATTTGAATTTGGTTTTTGTGCAGGTGATGGATACAGGTCTAATTTCAAATTTCTGAATATGAACATTCAGTTTTCTTCTCCCTATTTGATGGACATGCTTTCATGCTTTCTTCTGAAACGTTTTTTTGTTTTTGTTTTTGTTTTTTTGGTATCTTTGTGAAATATTAAACGGCTACAAGGTTACATGTAAAAAAAAAGTAATTTGTTTTTGCAGTGAGACTCTCTTTGAGAAAGCTAAAAAATACAAGAGTAAAAGCTGCAAATGAAAAATTCAAATTTAACATAGTACTCAAGAGTGGAAAGTAGACAGTTCTTTCTATAACACCAGAAAATGTGGCAAAAAAAGTTTATCCTCAATACTTATATTCCACATACTTACTTTACTTACAAGTGTTTATCAATTGTAGATTTCTTCTGGGTTAGAGATAAGGATCCCCATCTACTTGCTTTTGCAGTTCTTGGGTTCCATCTGCTGCAGATCTTTGCAGGCCCTATAATGTTTTCTTAGTGTCCTCTATCCCTTCTCATACTTTGTAGTATGTTTAGTATTGCCAACTTGCACTGAAACTAGGTAAGAGTAGCACAGTCCTACATAAAGGGGTCAGAAATTCATCATGCAGGCAATTTTTACACCCAGAGTTAAATATACATCTATTGAAAATGTAAGAGAGGTCACAAGGTGCTCATTTGACTAACTGAGAAGTTTTCAGAACGAATAAGAAAATCCTCATGGCTTAGAAAAATGGCACAGCGTGATTAAACAGTGATTTGATTTATGCATGGGATGAAAGAAAAGCTTAACATATGTTAATTAATAAATGAAATGTGTCACATTAATAAAACAAAGGATAAATATTCAAGTGATTGTATCAGCATATGCAGAAAAATAATTGGCAAATTCAAACATTTTCATAATAAAAGCAAATCAGTGAAGAATACAAGAAAATCTCAGAAGAGTAAAAGCTGCAAATGAAATTTAAATTTAACATAGTACTCAAGAGTGGGAAATGGACATTTCTTTCCATAACACCAGAAATATGGCAAAAAAGTTTATTCTCAATACTTATATTCCACATACTACCAAAAATTCTAGAGTATGAGGTATTTTCAAGAATAGTCTCTCCACTTTTGCCTACTGGGCAACTAAAGCACAGGTGGTACCCTGCTGTAGAGGAATTTTAATCAAACAAGATGACTGCTTTGGACAGGAATCACATCTAAAGACCTATGTCTGTGTATTCCAGCTTGAATACAGATATTTCAAACAACTTTAGCAGTATACTCTAGTAGTACACTCTAGTAGTACACAGCTTTAATCCTGAAAATTGAAGATTAAAATTAGGTTGTAAAAGGATTCATCATGTTTAAAAATGACATCTAATTGAGTGGCAGACAAAGTGGTGAATCATAGAAGGATTTGATAGGTGATTCAGAGATAGAATATACCCAACTCTCATAAGAATACACAAGAAAGAGAGGCAAGGTATGAGGTGGTATGTGGTATGTGATGGAGGTTTTGGTGGTGGTGTGTTTGTGTGTCTGTGGAAGTTTTGTCATGACAGTTTTACAGAGACATGTTGCAGACAAAAGTGTAGATAGTAGTAGACAAAGAATTAGAAAGAGCCAAAAGATTACAACATATTGTTAAAGTTAGTATGAGGACAAGCAGAGCAACCCATTCAGAAGCCAAGGGAAGCCAAATTAAATTAGTTAGCATGAAAAATTGAATTGTATGGAGGCTAGGAAGCTTCCAAGCCTAGGTCTAGAGATAATACAGAGAAAGGAGTGTTCTAGGCTCAACCCAAGCTACATATTTGAACAGCTAGGACATGGTTCTCACTTTATCACTTTATCTGAGGAAATAAAAGTGACATTTTCACCCTGTAAATTTGATTTTTAGGACATCTGTTGACTTTCTCAAAAAATAAAAAAATAAAAAAAGTAAACAAAAAACAAAAAACAAAACCACAAACAAAAACCCACCATGAGTAAACATTCCAAATCAAGCGCTGAGACTTTGTTTGCTTCTTCTTCAGCATTTGGAAGTAGCAGTTTTAAAAATTATATTCCTAAGTATATCACAGATAGTGATTTTTTTTCATATGGCTTTTTAAATACACCTTAGTGTTGTTTAATACATCTAACTCTTTCCTCTTCCTCATCCTCCTACACACAACTCCCCTTAAACATTTGTTCCAATATTTCTGCCATCAATTTCCTGGCTTTTAATTGGAATTTTGACCCTTAATCAAAAGCGAGTTAATTCCTGAAAGTCTAAACCTGCTCAAAAGCCCATGCCTTGAGAGATCTTATCCCTAGGGGGGACATTTACTTATAAGGCACTAATACTGCCTTTTAAATATTTGTATTTAAGTCCCTGGATTAGTGGTGTACTCAGTCATAGTCAGGGAAGCTTCTGTTTGCAATGTGCATGCAGTGTTCAACACTAGTCTCATAGTCAATGTGCTGAAAATGGATGACAGTTAAGAGTTCATAGCTAAATAAGACCTCTATATCATGCTTCTGCAAGGCTTAGAGGAAAAACACAAAAAAGAAAAGGAAAAAATACAAGTGAAGGCAGATGAGGAGAAGTTTTCTGAAATGATGTTCTCTGTAAAAGTCATGGTTACTGTAACTTTTAGCTCAACATGATGAGATCTATCCAAAATTAAGCCCATCATGGATGGACATGCATTATGGGACATTCTGAAAGAATATTGAAGTTAGTGCTTACTGGGGAATGAAAGCCATTTTTATTATTCTTGTGTATATGTTTAAGTTGCCCATGCTGCAGTAATCCCTTACTTGTGCTCCTGTAAGAATCCTTAATTGAACTCAATGGGTCACAATAAAACAAACAAACAAAGGCATCAAGTGTGTGTATATATATATATATATATATATATATATATATATATATATATGTGTGTGTGTGTGTGTGTGTGTGTGTATGTGTGTCAGGGGAGGGAGCTCCTGTTTGGAAATCAAAAGAATTCAATGTAATTGGCTGGAAGAAGTTAATATGAGATATCAAAATTCAAAAGAAATAAATATAATACGCCTGTTTTTAAGTGTTATGATTTCATATATAAAAAACATAATTTCACAAAAATTCAATAAATAAATTTACAAAATTTTAAACACAAATTAATATTCAAAGTTGGTAGTGTTTCAATTATAGTTATAGTTAAAAATTTAATAAATGAAAGTAGGAAAACTAATGCTTCTGTGTATTATATAAATACACAGATTATTTAGAAAATAGAGACAAAGTTGTTAAAAAACTATCTTTTGTAGCAGTAGTTTATGGCTAGTAATATTCCTTCCTTAGTGAAGAAACCAGTTCATGTTGTTGAGGTTCCAGAGGCTTAGAAAACTCAAGAAAACACAAAATTTATAAAATGTGTGAGAGTCATCTCTAAGGTTATAAAATCTGAGTAGAGGTAGGTGTGCGACTTGCTGCAAGCTCTTCAGGGGAGGATGCTGCCTCATGAATTTACATGTAGGCTAGGGTATAACTCTTATATTTGAATATTCTTGCTCTTGCTATTTGTGATGATTAGACATTCCTATGTATTTTTTCAGGAAATATTATGTTGCAGACTGTGATATTGAATTATAAAATATTCCTAAACAGCATAATGTGCCAGATAATTAGAAACTTCTAAAATGATCTAATGCTGTTTAGAAATGCTAAAATTCCAATGACTTCCAGAAACAAAGATGAAAACCACTACAATGAATATGGAATCTGAAATCACAAGTCAATAAAACAATCTTGAAGCAAAACAGAAAATACTCTATTGGTCTTTTAAATTTGAAAATGACTTGAAAAGTAATCTAATATGATATTGACTTCAAGACTTATGTCTATAGACCAGTAAACTAGATTTAAGAATATGAAATGAACTCATAGATATCTGTGTCATCACTTCAACAAACAGTTCTAGGAAAACTGATTATATGCAAAACAAGGAAATTGAACAGTTATCTTACATTATACATAAACCAATTTGAATAGTCTAATGAAGTTATCTCAATCATAACTATAACAATAAAGAAGACAGCTATGACAATAGTTGCCAAGAATGTGAAAAAACTATAACCTTTTGAACATTGTACAGGAGAATTTGGACTTCTTATAACCACATTCAAAACAGTATAAGATTTCCTGGAATTAAATTTCAAAGAACTATGAGATATAGCAACTAAATTACAAGCTTTTTTTTTTTTTTTTTTTTTTTAAATCACAATCTAACTTCTCAATGAAAACTTTGTACAGCATCATTCTCAATATCAAAATTTGGAAGCCACTCAAAGTTCACCAATGGATGAAGGAACAGTCAATATTGCATACACACAAACTCACCAACACATAAAAATTCTATACGATGATTCAAACCTAAAACAAAATAAAAATTTGGATCCTATAGCTAAGCACAGTTGAACCTGGAGGATATTATGCTAAATGATATGTCAGATACAGGAACTACTTTTGCAAGATTACATTTACCTGACAGATCTCTATGACCTAGATGAAGAAGTAGAGTGATGATTTCCAGGAGCTGATAGCAGGATGTGGAGACAGAGAAATGCTCTCAAAGGTGCATTTTTTTTTCCCTCAGAACCAGAAAGAATATTTTCTAGAGATTTTTAGCACAGCACAGAAAACTGCTAGAAGACTAAATTTAAATTGGTCTCACTATACATGCAAGTAATAACTATATGACTTAAAAATATATAGTTAATTTAAATATCCCACACTAAATATATTCATTAGTTTAATTTGTCAATCTATATATGTTTCACATGATTTTTAAAATTTTATTTATTTATTTTTATTAGATATTTTCTTCAATTACATTTCAAATGCTATCCTGAAAGTCCCCTAACCACCCCCCTGCCCTGCTCCCCAACCCACCCACTCCTACTTCCTGGCCCTGGCATTCCTCTGTACTGGGTCATATAATCTTTGCAAAACCAAGGGCCTCTAATCCCACTGATGGCTGGCTAGGCCATCCTCTGCTACATATGCAACTAGAGACATAAGCACTAAGGTGTACTGGTTAGTTCATATTGTTGTTCCTCCTATAGGGTTGCAGACCCCTTTAGCTCCTTGGGTACTTTCTCTAGCTCCTTCATTGGGGGCCCTGTGTTCCATCCAATAGCTGACTGTGAGCATCCACTTCAGTGTTTGCCAGGCACTGGCAATGCCTCACAAGAGATAGCTATATCAGGGTCCTGTCAGCAAAATCTTGCTGGCATATGCAATAGTGTCTGGGTTTGGTGGTTGTTTATGGAATGGATCCCTGGGTGGGGCAGTCTCTGGATGGTCCTTCCTTGCTTCTCAGCTCTGAAATTTGTCTCTGTAACTCCTTCCATGGGTATTTTGTTCCCCATTCTAAGAAGGAACAAAGTATCCACACTTTAGTCTTTCTTCTTCTTGAGTTTCCTGTGTTTTGCAAATTGTGTCTTGGTATTCAAAATTCTTAATCATCAGGGAAATGCAAATCAAAACAACCCTGAGATTCCACCTCACACCACTCAGAATGGTTAATATAAAAAATTCAGGTGACAGCAGATGCTAGCAATGATGTGGAAAAAGAAAAACACTCCTCCATTTCTGGTGGATTGCAAGCTGTTACAACCACTCTGGAAAGAAGTCTGGTGGTTCCTCAGAAAATTGTACACTGGACTACCAGAAGATCCATCAATAATACCTCTCCTGGTCATATACCCAGAAAATGTTCCAACTTGTAATAAGGACACATGTTCCACTATGTTCATAAGCAGCCTTATTTGTAATAGCCAGAAGCTGGAAAGAGCCCAGATGTCCCTCAACAGAGGAATAGATATAGAAAATGTGATACATTCACACAATGGAGTACTCAGCTATTAAAAACAATAAATTTATGAAATTCTTAGGCAAATGGATGGATCTGGAGGATATCATCCTGAATGAGGTAACCCAATCACAAAAGAACACATATGATATGCAATCACTGATTAGTTGATATTAGCCCAGAAACTTAAAATATGTTTTTATTGAGAGCCTACAGCGTACAGCAGGTTTGGCTTAGACCCTCTGCATATATGTTGTGGTGTGTAGTTGGTCTTCTTGTGCAGCTTTTAGAAGTGGGAGTGGGGGTTGTCTCTGACTCTTTTTCCTGCTTTTCAGACTCTTTTCTTCCTACTGTTTTGCCTTGTTCAGCCTTGATATGAGCAGAGGTTCCTAGGTTTATTGCAACTTGGTGTTATGCCATACTTGGTAGATATTCCTGGGAGGTCTGCCCTTTGCTGAGGAGAAACTAAGAAGGAGCACCCTGGGGAGAGTAAGGTGAAGGGCTTGGGACAGGGGCTGGGAGAAAAGGAAGGAGGGATAACTATGGTAGGGATATGCAATATATGAGAAAATAAATTTTAAAAAATACTCTAGTTCATGGGAGATGGCAAATAAATTAAGCAATACTGAATGTTCAGAAATTTGTTGAGTAAATAGATCTCACTTTATGTGAACTGTACCAAAAAGGGCAAAAACAGTGAGGCTATGCCATTGCCTGGCAAATACAGAAGTGGATGCTCATAGTCATCTATTGGATGGGAGGGACACAGGGCCCCCAATGAAGGAGCTAGGGAAAGTACCCAAGGAGCTAAAGGGGTCTGCAACCCTATAGGAGGAACAACAATATGAACTAACCAGTACCCCTCAGAGCTCTGTCTCAAGTTGTATATGTAGCACAGGATGGCCTAGTTAGCCATCAATGGCATGAGAGGCCCTTGGTCTTGTGAAGATTATATGATCTATTAGAGGGGAATGCCAGAGCCAGGAAGCATGAGTGGGTGGGTTGAGGAGCAGGGCAGGGGAAGGGTATAGAGGACTTTCAGGATAGCATTTGAAATGTAAATGAAGAAAATATCTAATTTTTAAAAAAGTCCCCTTAAGACAGTTACTGTCTTAGTCAGGGTTTCTATTCCTGCACAAACTTCATGACCAAGAAGCAAGTTGGGGAGGAAAGGGTTTATTCGGCTTACACTTCCATACTGCTGTTCATCACCAAAGGAAGTCAGGACTGGAACTCAAGCAGGAGCTGATGCAGAAGCCATGGAGGGATGTTCTTTACTGGCTTGCTTCCCTTGGCTTGCTCAGCCTGCTCTTATAGAACCCAAGACTGCCAGCCCAGAGATGGTCCCACCCACAAGGGGCCCTTGATCACTAATTGAGAAAATGCCTCACAGCTAGATCTCATGGAGGCATTTCCTCAACTGAAGCTCCTTTCTCTGTGATAACTCCAGCTGTGTCAAGTTGACACAAACCTAGCCAGTACAATTGACCCCTTGTCAACTTGACACACAAACACATCACTAGTAAGCCTCAACCCTCAGTTCTTACTCATCCCCAAGATCTTAAATAACTTAAAAGTCCCACAGTCTTTACATATTAAAAGCTCAATCCTTTTAAAATATCTAATATCTTTTAAAATCCAGAGTCATTTTACAATTAAAAGTCACTTAACTGTGGGCTCCACTAAAATATTTCCTTCAAGAGGGAAAAACATCAGGGCACAGTCACAATGAAAAGCAAAATCAAACTCCAACTGTCCAATGTCTGGGATTCAACTCACGATCTTCTGGGCTCCTCCAAGGGCTTGGGTCACTTCTCCAGCCATGCCCTTTGTAGCACACACCTTATCTTCTAGGCTCCAGCTGCCTGTACTCCATTGCTGCTGCTGTTCTTGGTGGNTCCCTTGGCTTGCTCAGCCTGCTCTCTTATAGAACCCAAGACTGCCAGCCCAGAGATGGTCCCACCCACAAGGGGCCCTTGATCACTAATTGAGAAAATGCCTCACAGCTAGATCTCATGGAGGCATTTCCTCAACTGAAGCTCCTTTCTCTGTGATAACTCCAGCTGTGTCAAGTTGACACAAACCTAGCCAGTACAGTTACTAAAGTGAAATGGTAAAATGCAGACTAAGGGAATATCTTTATATATTATTTGCCTAATGATGCACTTAAAATCGTATAACATACATAACTCTCAAACTTTACAAATATGAAAACATCCCATTTTAAATTCTGGCAGACTACGTGAACAGACATTGTCCCAAAGCTGTGAGGATGGCATAAAGGCATCTGGCCTTAATCATTTATGTATGTAAACTGAAATAGGCATCAATTTGTCATAGATGCCAGTATATATCAAATTCAAATAAAAAATAGACTTGACAATACTAAGAAATAGAAAGGGTGCTGAGCATAGAGGCCTTCTTTATTGCTGTTGTGAATGTAGATGACCTAGGCTCTTTAGTAATCATTTGTAGTGTCTTATAAAGACAAACTTATGCTCAATGCAGGTCCTAGAGTTCTCATTTCTATGCATTTAGCAAACAAACAAAAGTGTACTTTAGAACAAAAACCTGTGCATGAATATTTATACCATCTTTATAGTAAATTTATAGTAAATTCCACATCAATGGAAATATGCCAGATGCTTTTTAATTTGTAAATGGATAAACCAACAGTGAAATGCTAAAAATTCATAAACACATCTCAGTTGTGTTAAGTTGGATGACAGATGCCATGCTCAATAGGTCCTCTGGTCCTTGTTTGTAATTTAATGATGGTCTGGACAAAGTAAAACCCACAAATTGACCCAAGTATAAGGGAAGAAATGTGCAGAGTGGAACAAAGAAAATTTAGAGTAAATCTGGGACATGGTCAAAATGTCCTGTTTTGCCCATTGCAGGATCAAGAAGAATTCCCTTTTGTCTATTTTTATTGAAATAAGCACTGAAAACAAACAAACAAACAAACAAAACAAAGCAAAACAAATTCCTGAATTTTACCAAAAACAATTTTGTTTGAGACAGGCTGTAACTTGTAGTCAATGTTGGTCTTAAACAATATCTGCCAGCGACGTGATAAGTAAACAGCTTTGAAAAATATGGCAAGTTTAGAAAATATGAATTTAAAAATAAAATATCATAAATTAAATAGTAATAGCATAAAATCTTAGGTATCTCTAAGCACTTTCTCTAATTTCTTCAGTCTGATTCCACAGTTCAATTCCTTTCCTTCCCCATGAATTCCCTACCTACTTAAATGTGCCCGATGCTTTTTAATTTATAAATGGATGAACTAATAATAAAATGCACAAAATTTATAAACACATCTCAGTTGTATTAAGTTGGATGATAGCTGCCATCTATGCTCAGTAGGCAGATGACTTGATGAATGATTTCAGCTTCAGTTTCATTCACCCTTTATACATGTTCTTGCTTTCTTTCTGTAAATGAATCTGATTTCAGTGAACTATTTTTGTGATTTCCCATACTATTCCACCTACTCTTTTTTCTCATCACTGAGGTCCAGAGTCATGCTTTTCCTCCAGTATATCACACATCTTGTGTGTACCCGTTGTGTCTTAGACATTGTAATAAATCCTATTTCAATTTTTGAATATTTAACATTCAGCTAAAATGTGGAGAATATTGATCATGAAGTGCAGAAGAAAAAGATATTTGAAAGTGAGATCTCAAATTTACAGTAATGGATAATTAAGGCATTTATGAGTTATTAGATGTATAGCTCAAGTCTATTCTGCAACTTTTTTCAGGGAGACAAATGTGTGATATCTATGCATTATATATAAGTATAACACACTTTCTGATATGCTTCTATAACCCACACCTCTGAAACATATGTTTTTCTATTTTTATCCAGAGGCAGAGACCAGGAGAATGTGTATCTCCTCTAAGATAAACAGATTACTTTTTCATGGCTTTGGAAATGTCTAATGTAGAAATGGTCTTCCGAAACCAATCAAAACTTTAACTCAATAAAACATTTTTGAGGGTTTTTTTTTGAGCTTTGTCACACAATAAGACAAGCTTACAAATAATTTCTTCAGCAACTTTAAATTACTTTATATATTTATTGAAAAACTTGGCAGAGTTCATAGATAAATTTTCAATCATCATTTTGTATATTATCTGACAATACCTCTGACTGTAGAATTGCAGTAGAAAATATTGAGTCTCTCCATATCTTTCTCGGAAGTGAGATTTCTCAATCTACTCTACTTTTAAAGATCTTCTATTGGGTAACTGAAATAATAATCCAGAGCCTTCACTGGAAAGACCAGAGTGCCCTCTGCTCTCCACTTTACAGGTTGTTTGCAAATTTCTCAGCAAAGGTAAGTATAAAGTTAGGAATTAATTATTAAAATTTTTG
The DNA here is from genome assembly GCA_902729485.2 of Mus minutoides. Classification (NCBI taxonomy): domain Eukaryota; kingdom Metazoa; phylum Chordata; class Mammalia; order Rodentia; family Muridae; genus Mus; species Mus minutoides. The sequence goes on from LR751264.1 coordinate 29,293, forward strand.
TTAGATTTGTATTATTAACTTATAAGAAGAGATGCTATCATTTTTTGTATTTCTAAGATTTTGACAATTTTCAACTTTTTTTTTTTTCTTGGCTTTTGCACGGGTACTTTATTAACTTCCTGATCTCCATTTGTTAGTTGAGACCATGTCCAAGCCCCATGCAAACTCCTGAAGACTCTACCATTTGGAGTTGTTCCATTCACATTCCAAGAATCCTAGTTTCAACACATCAGCCTGAATATCTTTAAACCAATAGTCCAAGTCTTTTTTTCTTATACAATATTAATGGATGTTGTGGTGCCCAAGGAAGCATTAGATCTCTTGCAACTGGGGGTACAGACAGTTGTAAGCTATGTGTAGGTGCTGGGAATTGAATCCAGGTCCTCTAGAAGAGCAGCCAGTGCTCTTAACCACTGAGCCACCTCTGCAGTCTCCCCCCCCCCATGTTCAGTTTTAATCTCTTAATACTGAAATGACTTCAATCTGTGTGTCTCTCTTTATCCCCATGTCTTTGACTCTCTCTCTTTGACTCTGTTTCTATTTGTGTCTTGCTCTTGTTCTCTCTGTCTTTCTATCTTTCTGTTACTTGGTCTCTACCTCACTGTCTCTGTCTCTCTCTGTCTGTCTCTGTCTCTCTGTGTGTGTATCTGTGTGCATGTATGACTATAAATTGAAGGAAGTGAAGATTCTCATGCATGAGTCTTTCAGAAGACATTTATCTATTACACTTCGATGAAAATTCATAAAAATTAAAATTCAATATAAAAACCTTGTTCAATAGAAGAATATAGTATAACAATCATAGTAGAGATCTACCTATAACTAAATTGTCATCCTTAGATTTTACTGAATGCCATTTGTTCTTTATTTTGGTTCTGGGAATGAATTTTTTTCTAACAATTCATGCACTGACATTTTAGTGCATTTTAGTGTTAACCTTTAAATAGAAACGTATTTACCAACCTTACATTCAAAAGTGTTTATGCTTCTGTGTTATTTAAAAAAAACGAAAAGAAAGACCATTTTCTTGACTATAAACTTAACATTATGCAAAACGAACACACTAGCAGTTACTCTATTGACATTAATGGAGTCTTGATTTTTGAAAATAAAATAGTTGTGAATAAAGGCTTATAAAGTGGACTAGGAAATCAATCAAATTTTCCTTTATGAGGTTCAGTATGTGAATAGACTTTCTCATTCTAAAATTAAAATAACCTGTTTGTGCAGAAGTATCTGCAACTGTGCCACAATGCCACACACACTGCTATGCCATTTGAGGCAGCAGAGTTAGTAGGATATTGCTTGAGACAGCAGTTGTAGGTAGGGATGTTTAACTGAGCCTTTGATGGTAAGGTTTACAAGCTTCATAGGACTTAAACATAAGGATCTTTTAGAAAAACCCTTCTTTTTTTTAATAGGCTTTTAAAAACATTTATCTATTTAAGTATATGTGTGTGTGCGCCTGCTTGTATGTTTGTGCACATGTGTATAGGGTCCCGACAGAAGTCAGAGGGACATTAGGATACTTTTCACTAGAGTTATAGTTTGTCAGCCATCATGTAGGTTCTGGAAATTTAGTTCCTCAGCTGCTGCCTTTAGGCAGCAAAATAGCATCCCTCCAACCTTCTAGAAGTTAATTTATTTTATATTCTGTAGATAGTGATTCTTGCTTTGACAAATATCCTTTATCTTATTACTGGGCCTCACGAAAGAGTGACTACCTGGTCACCAGCTACCAATTTAACATGTGAGCTGGGCTGCCTTCTTAACACAACTGCATATTCTTTGAACATGTGAAAGTACCAGACTAGCCAATGTTCCAGAGCAAGATGATTCCCATAAAGCTAAGAAATAAATGACATATACACAGACAAAGCCAAACAAAAACAAGAAACTCTGTCATTAGCCTTTAATTTTGATACTCCCCAGGAGTCTGGGTTAGTTGAGACTGTCGGTCTTCCTATGGGTCACCCTCCTCTTCTGCTTCTTCCATCCTTCCCCTAATTCAACCATAGGGGTTTTCTACTGCAATCCAATGGTTGGGTGTTAGTCAGCTGCTGGTAGGGCCACTCAGAGAACAGCCATGTTAGACTCCTGTCTGGGTCTACAGTTTGTGATCCTCTCAATGTGTTAACATTTTGGGATCGAGTTCCTCAAACAAAATTCATACAATTCCTAAAGTTCATAAAATTCATAAATAAAAATGAATATGTATACATAAACATAAATATACATATTCATTTTTATTTATGATACCTAAGCATATTTGTATATAAAAAGCTATTTATATATACACAAATATATGTTCAACCATGCATTCATAAGTTAGATCATATGTATGGCTGTATGTATATAGATATTCAAATATCTCTATATATTTATATATACCATATAAATCTGTTCCTTCTATTGGTTATATTGCTTTGGAAATTGAGATATGATGGGCAAAATGATGATATGTCAGTACATACACAGGACACATTTATGTGCCTGAATTTAAGAACTATTTGAAGAGAATGATTCATTTTTGCCATCTTTACTATTTGTGATAATATCTTTGCAAATAAATAAATATTTCCCACACTTTTCTTAGTAAACCATGGTTCCCTTAAACACCTAAGCCTTCATTTTTTCCCCTTAACTTCTCAATACATTTGTATACTTTTCTATTTTAACAAACTACATAATTTATGCAAGCCTTGAAGCCAGCTGGTTATGAGATACATGGAGGAAACAATAGCACATATGAATACATTTGAAACATCAAATTCTTAAGAATACAGTTTAGTTTAAAACTTTAACATTAAACTACATGTCAAATGATAATTGTTAAGTCAAGAAAGGATCGATTTATTCTAAGGCTTATAGGAATTGTTTGTTTATCTATCTCTCTATCTCTCTATCTATCTCTCTCTCTATCTATCTATCTATCTATCTATCTATCTATCTATCTATCTATCTATTTATTTTCGAGACAGGGTTTCTCTATGTAACCCTGGCTGTCCTGGAACTCAATCTATAGACCAGGCTGGCCTCGAACTCAGAGATCCGCCTGCCTCTGCCTCCCAAGTGCTGGGATTAAAGGTGTTCGCCACCATGCCTGGCTGGAAAAGAATATTTTCTGTCTTAATTGTGGACTTTTAAATAATATATATATACTTTTGATGCATATATAAGTACATGTGTGTGCATATGTGTAAATACAATACCTCAGTCCACACGATGTTACTAGTATGTCTATGTATGCAGGCTTGATGCTTTTCTACTGGAGAACCAAATAATTTTACTGTAATTGTTGTTATTAACAACTAGCCACCTAATTTCCCCAATATTCCAGCCTATACCTCCTTTTTTGAAAGTTTACTTTTCATATTTCCAAATTTTGGGTTAGTTTACCAGAAATAATTTAGTTGAAACAAAGAAACTATTTTGTACCTCACTGTATATAGAATATTTGGCAGAGTGCCTGTTCTCACACAATTTCTTTATTTGAAATACCTATCATTACATGTAAAGATTTTTGACTGAAATCAAACGTGTTCTTGAGTTTTCATTGCTTCACTTCTAAACCACAGCTTTTGTTTCACATGTTAATTTTATTAGTTACCTTTTATCTTTAATTATATATTTTCATCATTAAGATTAAGTATAATTACATCATTTCCCTATACCTGCTCTGTAAACACTCCTAAATATTCCACTTGCCATCTTTGAAACACATGGCTTTTTCTTTCTCCCATTAACTGTTGTGACTTATATTAAACTTTTTAAAGGATTTATCTTTTCTTTGATTATCGTATGTGTTCATGTCTATGTGTGGGTATGGGCCCAATGAGTGCTGATGCCTGCAGAAACCTGTCAAAAGTATTAGATTCCCAGAAACTAGAGCTACAATCAGTCACAAATTGCCAAACATAGGTGCTTGAGAGCTCAAGTTTCCCTTCAGGAGCAACACGTGCTCTTTTTTGTGAACCCATTTCTCTCTCAGCTCAATATGCGTAAGAATCACAACATATGTGCTTCATTGAGATGCTAGTTTTCAATTTTCTTAAATTCAAAATGAGGAAAGAACATGTACATAACCCAAAAGATTGTACTGAAAATCCATGGGTTTATCAAAATATTCTATGCATGGCCATTGGCTTAAAGGCCCCCTGTACATTTAGAGAAAATCTTGGAGACAAGAGAAAATGAACATTTGAACAGTGCCTGCATCAGGGTAACAGATGATGTGACACAAGGCTTTTAACACCTGTAATTGATGTTTATGTTTAAACATTAGTATTTTGGTATATTTTAGTTTAGGCAATATGATAACTTATATTGATTTTTCACTTGGCAGGTTCTAGAATCACCTAGTACAAAAACCTCTGGGCATTTACATGGGAATTTCTAGATTAGGTTTATATAATAAAAACATTTCTAAAGATTTTGTACATTTCTTATTTTGTGAATGATATTAAATTACAATCTTAACAAATATCAATTGCTCCAGAGGTATGGAATTTATTTAATAGCCCTCAGGTTATAATATTTCATGAAGAAAATATTCAGATTTATCCAAAGATATTGTTATGTTTTATCACAGCTATATTTATATGAAATTATACAAAGTACTATAGAACACACTAATATAGGTTTCCTGTGATTGAAACAGATTTTTTTTCTTCAGTAACTAAAAAGAATTGGCCAGTTTGCTGCATAAGATAAAAATTCAAATGAGCTATTTTCCCCTAGGAAGTATCATCAGGATTTGGAATAGATAGAAGGAAATTTGCTAGTCTTCAATTTGAGTATTGGACCAGAATTCAAGACTTATCAGGCAGTGTAACAAAGCTATATCAACAAATGTAAGCCATTGAGAAAAAGAGACAATATTTTGTAGAATGCCAGTGCTTTCTAGAAGGTACTTTGCATTTTGTTTAAATTATAGTGAAATTTTCGTTATTAGACTACCTACAGTATTACTTTCTGAAAACAATGGGTGATCATGATAATTATCTATGCTTTTAATTAGTCTTGCAAAATGCAACCAGCATTGAAAGTAAATATATATTGCTGAAACTCACCTTCAATAGAACCAGTCATAGGATTTTGGATAAATTATGACAAGAAACTTCAGTTAACTGTGTATGTGCTCATAAATAAATAAATAAATAAATAAATAAATAAATAAATATAATGGGGCCTGTCAAGACTGTCTTCCAAAAGTCCCAACAAGTAACTGTAAGAGTCAGATGCGATATTTACACCCAACCAATGCACAGAAGCAGATTACCTCTGTTGTTGAATTAGGGAAGGCTGAAAGAAGCTAAGTAGGAGGCCGACCCTGTAGGAAGACCAACAGTCTCAATTAACCTGGACCCCTGAGATCTCTCAGACACTGGACCACCAACTAAACAGCATACACCATCTGATATCTGGCCCCCAACACACATGCAGTAGAGGACTTCTGGGTCTGTGACTTTTTTCAGAGATGATGCACCTAACCCTCAAGAGACTGGAGGTCCCAGGATGTGGGGAGATCTAGTGGGGTGGGGGTGGAGTGGGTGGTGAAATCCTCGAGGAGACAGGGGGTGGGGATGGGAGGAGGTATGGAAGGTGGAACAGTCAGAGGGTAGACCAGGAGGGGGATAAAAATCTAGAGTGTAAAAATTAAAAAAAGAATTGTAAAAATAAAAGATTAAATAAATTTAAAAATAAAATAATCAAAAATATTAAATCAATTTTTGTTATTCTATTTCAGTCTATTTTGTATATTTTGAAGTCCATAGTATTTTGTCTCCTTCCAGTCTATGGCAGATTAGTTGTCAATGACAATGAATTCTGAGGCTGGAAATATTTTTGTCTCAAAAATTCTAGATAGTGTGGTTAAGCAAAGGCAATAAGCAATATACATCAAATATTCTACTTTCAGCACTCCCTTGAAAAAGTTGGCATTTTTTTTTTTGTTTAATGGAAAGCTTATTTGCAACCACTCTGGCCCTATGAAAGTAGTCATCAGGGACATTAGTGCCTGCGTAGGTCCATTACGAAGCATAAACACTTCCATTAGATAAAAGAACTAAAGTGATTATGAATAATGTTCTCTTCCTTCCAAAGTATTCTAAATCAAACACTCAGTAGTACAATATGTTTTAGGTTAATTGGTTTAATCCAGTTTTAATTAAGTTGATGTTTCCATGCCAACAAATGGTTTTTAAATTGTTGAAATTTTGATATTTCAGAATATGACTAAAACTAATTACCTAAGAGCATTTGACTCAATATTTTGGAACCATGTGGTGCAATTTTAGCATTGCTGCAGAAATAATTTTAATACTTGCTAACCATGTTTAAGAACTTTTAAAAATTATAGTAATATAAGATTTTCTTTTTAAATTTTCTACATTGAATTTTTAATGATTCACTTGAATGACATAGAATATATAATCAATGTTTTAAACTTGGGCTTGGTAGAATAGGTCTTTAACCTCAGCTACTAAGAGAGTTAAAGTACCTTAATGATATATTTGATGCCTACCTTGACTACTCAAATTTGTTTAAAGCCAGCCCAGGCATTTTACTAAGATCTTACTTCAAAATAATAAAGTAAAACCTGGACCGGAGGTAAAACACAATGGTAGAGTAATTACTGAGCATGAGCAATGTCCTTTGTTCAATGCTCACTAAAGTGTGTGTGTGTGTGTGTGTGTGTGTGTGTGTGCACGTGTGTGTGTACATGTGGGTGTGTGCACACATGTGTGTGTGAGTGCATGTGTGTGTACATGCACATACACACAAAGAAAGAAAGAAAGAAAGAAAGAAAGAAAGAAAGAAAGAAAGAAAGAAAGAAAGAAAGAGGGGGTGGAACGTGTGGGTGGGAGGAAGAAAGGAAGAGAGAAATAGAAAGTCCTGCAGCACACAGCACTGATACTCTTTTCTAAAAATTGTATATGTTTGGGAATAAAAGGGTTTATTTGGATTACAGGATACAAATTTCAACATTGAAAAAAGTCAAAGCAGGGACTCATGTCTGGAGCTTAGAGGCAGGACCTAAAGCAGAAACAAAGAGGAATACCTTGCTTCCAGGCTCATCTTCAGCTACTCCTCTTAAATATCATGCCCCAATTGCCTAGGGATGTTACCACTTATATTGGGGTGGACCCTCCCAAGTCAACCAGTAATCTAGAAAATTCTCCACAACCTGGTGAAGGAAATTCTTCAATAGAGTACCCCTAAACTCTATGTGTCTAGCTAACTACTAACAATAGGTACCATATCATGATATATATGTGTGTGTGTATATATACATATATATATATGAATAGATGGGATGCATTTGATTAAAATCAGATACATTGTGGGAAATTTCTGTGACATTGTGTTCAAAGAAAAATAAAACTAGCAAAAATAGGTATCTTTGGACTTTTCTGTTTGTTTGTTTGTTTGTTTGTTTCAAGAGGACCATTTTTTCATATTCATTTTTCTCAATGACCTGGAAAGTATAGTGTTTACAAGAAAAAATCAACTTTAAGAAATAGTGGTGTTAGCTGAAAGAAATTTTACTACAAGAAATTTTATATTTATATTTGTGTTATCTTTTGCTCAAATGCTCTACTTGGTAAATACAATTATAAAAAGAACATTAATGAAAAGAGGAATACATTTGAAAAGAGCAAGGAGATATATACAGGAGGACTTGCAGAGATAAAGAAGGGGCAATGATATAAGTTGGTTATAATGACAAAAATACTTTAAAAATCACATTAATTTTCAATATTAATGAGATAGATATATTTCTTCATTTTATTTATTGTGATGGTTTGTATTTGCTCCTCCCAGCGTGGAGAACTATTAGAAGGTATGATCCTGTTGGAGTAGGTGTGCCCTTGTTAGAGTAGGTATGTCACTGTGACTGTGGGTTTTAAAACTCTCATTCTAGCTCCCTGGAAGTCAGTATTTTGCTAGCAGTCCTCAGATGAAGATGTAGAACTCTTAGCTCCTCCTGCACTATGCCTACCTGGAGGCTGCATGCTTTATGCCTTGATGATTACAGAATAAACCTCTGAACCTGTAAGCCAGGCTCAATTAAATGTTGTCTTTTATAAGACTTGCCTTGGCCATGGTGTCTGTTCACAACAGTAAAACCCAATCTAAGACATTTATTTATTGTCAATTAATACTATTATACCAGGTTATATAAGATAACTTTTTGCAAGTCTATAATGCATGCCAAGCATCTTTCTCCACTTCAGTCTCAGTCATCTTTCCTGCTATCCTTTTTCTCATTGATCAACTTCATTCTCTAGACATTTTACTTCTCCCTTTATGTGACCCGAGAATATTAAATGTTGGATCCTTACAATGTCAAGGACTCAATTTCAGGCATCAACTTACTTAATATGATATTTGGACAATAATTTAATGCACAAACACATTTATAAATATTAGAACTATGAACATATCAGGACAATACAAATATATACAGATAATAATTATAAAAATAATTTTAAAAAATACAAATATATACAGATAATAATTATTACAGACAATACAAATATATACAGATGATAATTATTAATTGCAACTCTAGACTGAGAAGAAATGGATATATGCTAAGTAGTTTTTGTTTATGTGAAATAAACATAAACATATATCCAGAAATTGGGTAATTCAAATGAGGAATTGCTTCCATCAGATTTGTCCAAGGGGATGACTGTGGAACATTTTGTTTATGAATGTCCAGTGTACAATGAGTGATTGCTTGCTTAAGAAAGTCGTCCTGGACTGCATAAGCAAGGTACCTAATAATGTTCATTTCCCTGGGGAAGATTATTTTTTCTGGATCACAGCATTCCTCTCTTATTTTTAATGCTTAGTGTGGAGTTAGGGCCTCCTAGATTGCCTATTTCCACAGTAGCATGTCTATTGATGTTCTTATTCAGCTCTAGTTTAGGCAGTCATGTTGAGATTTTGTGGGTGTAACTTTCTATATTCCTAAGAGACGACACACTGTAACAGTGAACTCCTTGGTCATCTGACTTTACAATCTTTTTATTGTCCTTCCACTTGGTGTTGCAGATGTATTTGTTGGGAATGGCTCCAGATTTGTGATTGGTTGTAGTTTTCTGTAATGGTCCCATGTGTTACAATAGAAAGTTTTCTTGATATAGGGTGAAGAATACAAATATTTAGAATATAATTAAGGATTGTGCTGTCTTAATAAAGTGATGATTGTAAGTTTACTTCCACGAATTGTGTCCTCACTAATCTCTGGGCAGTTAGCTAGGTTTCTGGTACCAGGGATAATTTTCTTCTGGCTGAATGCACCTTAAGTCCAGTTAGAGAACTAATGGTTAATGCCAAGGTATGCATGCCACTGTTGTATACATAGCGTTATCATGGTGGTTGTCATGGCTTGTGGTCATCCTAGCTCAGTAGAACTGCTGTTTGCTTTCTTTACTGCCAGCTAGCATAAAGCCTCTGAAAGACTACTATGAAATAATCGCCTTAGAGGAGGAGAGTTACATGTTCTCTCAGAAGCCTTTGAAGTTTGGGATTGAAATGAATGGTGCCTTTAGCAACAGGGCATTATCTACATGTCTAGGTGCAAACCAAGAGTAATAACAATAGCATATAATGTGTTTGGGGCAACTTGAGAAGTGGTTATCCAATAAACAAATGATCAGTCACTAAAAACATAAACACACTAAGCAGATTATATTTAAGTATTAAGAAAGTGTCAGAGGGGGTGGGGAATTTGGAGTGCAGAGTCAAGGAAAATGATGTAATTATATTATAATTTCAGAAACTAAAAGAAGTAACAATAATTTAAAAAAATATAGCTGTGTACAGAAAGCTGGCAGTAAGCCTTTTTCTCAATATTCTCTGATCCATTTCCTACTTTCAGGTTCCTCCTGCCTTACTACTTTAAATCCTTTGTAATAAGCAATTTAAAGAAATGCATTCCTCCCCAGAAGTTACATTTGGTACCTGATTTATCATAGCAGCATAAATTAGAACAGACATTCCTAAGCCAGGTGTGGTGGTGCTCGCCTTTAATCCCAGCACTTGGGAGGCAGAGGCAGGTGGATTTCTGGGTTCGAGGCCAGCCTGGTCTACAAAGTGAGTTTCAGGACAACCAGAGCTATACAGAGAAACCCTGTCTCAAAAAACCAAAAACCAAAAACCAAAAACCAAAAACCAAAAACCAAAAACCAAAAACCAAACCAAACCAAAACAAAACAAACCAAAACAAACAAACAAACAAAACCAGAAATTTTTATTGATAGTGGATGTTATTGTACTGTAAATGACCATTCTTTGAGGGTGGGGAGAATAATTTCAGACACTATTAACTGTAGAAAGCTGCTGCCTCAGCGAGGGGCCGGGCCCGGCCGCCGGAGCCTCGGGAAAGGCCGTGCCGCCTGCCGGAGCCTTGGGAAAGGCTACCGCCCGCCGGCTCCCGGAAAGCTGCTGCCCAGGCTTCCAGGAAGGCCTGTGGCTCAGGGAGCCTGCGGCTCCGCCCCATTACAAGATGGCGCGGGACTGGCAGGCTGCCAGGGAGGAGAGTCTAGGGCGCATGAGCAGCTCTCTCCTCAGGCCCTCCTCAAGAGTAGCCCCTCCCGAAGGGAAAATATGCTAATGAGGCACTGCTTGTGGTACCAATGAAGGGAAAATATGCTAATGGGTGTGGCTTGTGGCACCAATGAATGGGCCACATGCAAATGAGGTGTGGCTTGGTGCACCAATCCGCATCCACTATGACAACCCCTCCCCTTCCCTGAAAGAGTATAAAAGCAGCAGCTCTGCTGCAGTTCTGGGTCCCGGGAATCAACTATCAAGGTGCTCCAGAATAAAGCTGAATGAGAAGATCCCGGTGGTGGCATGTCTTTCTTGCTGGTCGACGGAGGCAGGGAGGCGTGCCACAATTAACAATAGAAACTGGAAAGCCCATGAAATCTCTGTGCTTAATGGGCTGTTCTGTAGGGAATTGGAAGATAAGTGTCCTGATTACTATAGATCATGTAAGCCTGGCTTGGGGACTTTCAGAAAAGTGGAGAAACTTGAGATATTTATACAGGTTTGACAATAATCTCAACCTCTCAATTGATATATGTCTTCCATTTCTTCAAGAAGAGCCATGAGATAGCAGCAATCTTTTCTCTCTTGTATAGTCATGTGGTTGCCCAAATAAACATTTGATTTTATTGTAAGATAAATGGTTTCCAGTTTTAAATAACAAACATCATTTTATAGTACTAGCCCTGAAGTTTTGATGCACTCTGGAGACTTGTAAATCTGGGATTTGACAAATTTTCTAAGCATGCCGATTTAAGAGAATCTTGAACCCATATTTACCAAGTTAAACATTTTCTCTACAATATCGGATTCACAGATAACATATCCAACATTTAAGAATAGTTGGCTTAGTTTGTTTCATAATTCATCATTGCCTTCAAATGGGTCAACTTTACATGAGACAATTTGGCTAAGTAGAGCTAGGATAGACTGGTGAAGTAGGTCACTGGGTGTGTGTGTGGGGGGGCAATTCAAAAATCCCCATGGCACTGGTACTTTTGATGGGATTTAATCAGTATGACTCTGGGAACTTTGAAGGTACTAGAGGCCAGAAACAAGTGATGTGGCTCTACTAGTTGCTGATATGGAGAAGAAATGGACCTGTTGGAGTTTCTATAAGGAACAAACTTTGAAAAAGGACAAGGAAACCTGTTTTTGACTCCTTTTCAGTCTCCTCCATATCGACTACTGCCTAAGTCTAATGAGGTCTGAGGCTCATTAGAAAAAGAAGTCACAATTTACATAATGTTGGACACAGTGCTGCAGAGTGATGGCAGGTGTAATTAAAGGGTGAATTTGGAGCTATAAGATGATGGCATAATGGACAGCACATTATGCTTTTAATTTAGTATTCGTGATAATCTACTCATTTCTCTCTTTTATTGAATGCATCTGAATTCTTCCTGGCACATCCAGGATTTTTTAGAGCACTGTCACTTTTCTATTTAACATTGAGATTCCTAACTTTTGCCTCAGATCACTGTATAATTGGCCATCTGTCCATTTCATCAGCTCTTTCTAAGACACTGACACTCCAGGCTTTCTAACCTTGAGACATCATTGTGTCTATTGCATAACCAACTCCAAGGAACATTTATTACCTATCTGTATCTCCTGTTTTTAAATGATGGGGAGAAAACAAGAATACAAAGAGAATGGTATCTTTTCATTCATATCTGCTAATATTAAATAATGATAATCAACTACTCAACATTGCAAGTTAAGTGTTAGTTATGTACATGCTAGGATGAGTCTCTGATTCAACTGAGAATATGACTATGAGAAATTTACCAATTTCTTCAGTTCAAAAATGAGAGCAACAGTGCATATTCTATTTAATGTATGAATTTTATGTGCTAATTAAAATTAAATTTCAGAATTTTTCATAAAATAATTTGGGACCTTTGTAAAAATAAATGTCTTTGTAGAAGTGCTTGGGAGAATAATCACACACACACACACACACACACACACACACACACATACACACACACAATTATTAGTATTCACCATAAGACCATCAGCAAAGCATGAGTTGTATAAAGAAAAAAAATTACATCTCACTGATGAGCCAATGTCTATAACTGAGTCTCTTCTTGTGACATTCAGTTGTTGGTAATCTATTCAAGATCACAGTGCTTTGCAGTAACCTTAAGATGTAGCCCATTACTCCAGTAGGAAACGACATGGCCTCTTTTTTGTGTATTATTTTAACCCATATGATGTTGCCTACTCTTTGAGATGTTGACCAGAAAATTATTGACTTACTTTCTGCATATAGTAAGCAGGTCCATTTAGTTGTACTTGGATAGTATTTTATCATCCTGTAGTAAGCAGAAATACAATATTTGTTTATTTTGAAAACACAGGCTAGAAAAAGCTATGTTGTTATGTTGAAAAGACTAAGGGATAGATAGAAATGATATGATAGGGTGTATGTGATGGCTCTTTTGGCTTGTCACCTTGATTATATCTGGAATGAACTGTAATCCAGAAATGGCAGGCACACTTGTTATCCAGGTCTTGAGGCTGAAAGACACAGGCTTCTGACCTGTAACTTGACATGGAAATCTTGAGGCATAGTGGCTATGAAAAGTTTAAGCACAAGCAAGGCAGTACACACCTTTAGTCCCAGGAGACTGAGGTAAGCAGATCTCTAAGTTTAAGGTCAACCTGGGACAAAGCAAGTTCCAGATCAAAATGTGGTGGGTACACATGTTCTGCTGGAGGCCTAAATAAGGACATTGCAAGAAGAAATACCGACTCTCCGTTGCCTGCTTACACTTATTTGCCAGCACATCTGTTGCAAACTACTTCTTCTTGATTCCAGATTAAACAGAAGACCAGCTGAAACAACTAGCCTCATGAGACTGAGCAGCTACTAGATTGGTGGACATCCCATTCATATCTGCCCATTGTTGGTAGTTAGACTATAGACTGTAAGTCATTTTAATGCTTTTCCTTAATATATACATTCCATAAGTTCTATGACTCTAGAGAACCCTGACTAATACAGTGTTTAATACTGCATTCCCAATATTCAAAAGGCAGAGACAGGAGGATTGTCAGAAATTCAAGGCATGTAAGTATACAGCCAAGTTTCTTGTCTAAACTATGATATAAAAACAAAAACAAAAACAAAAAAACCTGAAACTTTCTTACATAATAAATGGTATGTTGATACAAAAAAGGATAGAAAAACAAAAATAATTAAAATATTGTAAATGAAAAAATGTGGCTTATATTTTAATCCTCCCCTGATTTTTTTAATGCATTAATGCAGATAATAACTTCAAGTCAGAATTCATGGCTATTTTTCAATGAGACAAATGAGAAATGAAATTTTACTTATATTGATGAAAGATAAACTTGAACATTTTGCCTAGTCTACTCTTTCAACTCTAAGTCACATGCCACATTGATGAAGTTAACCTACGTATGTATGATAATTGAATTTTTAGAAAACAAAAGATTGCTAAAATGTTAGGATTCATGAAAGAAAATAAAGCAATACTTCACTTATGCACTGCAAATCTTATGTCCTAGAACAGAGGCAGCATATAGAGAGTACTTACTTGGCTTTGGTTATTCAGCAAAGCATGTTGATGAGGTAAGGTAAGACTGGCCTGCTTACTTAAGAGAAGCCACTAATCTGCAGCATGCTTGAATATTAATGAGCTGCCCACTTTGCTCTCTCTTCATGGGACTACGTTTGCTTGAAAAGCTCATTCCATCCAGAATATAACCTACATCCTGATTGGTGCTACACCAATGGAACCAATCCAAGGCCATTGCTCTCAATGAAGCGCTGTCTGAAAACAGACCAGAAAATAGGACAGTGAATATTTGAGAGGAGCTTATGTCTAACCACTTTAGTAATAAGCTGACACATGCCTGCAATAAAATTCTGAGTCAAAAATAGAGTGAGATCAGCATTATGCTAAGTCAAATTGCTGCAGTGAAGGGAGAATAAATAACTCGGTGCTTGGAACAAGATGACTTGAGGGAGTCATAGATTTATTGAACAGCTCCAGATCACAAAGAGAGTTTAATATCCTAAGTTATCAAATTTACATAAAAATATGAGGGCCTGCAGGAATACAAAAATAATACCTTGTACCTTAAATACTATAAATTCCTGTACTTTTCATTATGCTGTATTTGAATTTAACTGTTCACTCATATCTGTTCATATAAAATATATAACTGATTGCAGTATCATTTTACAATGACATTAATAATTAAACTGTAAGTGAACACCAAACCCACACATGAAGAAGTTACCTTCTGTTCAAAAAATAAACACAGTGGAATTAGGATTTTGATTTAAACGCTTAATTCGTGTGTCAGTTTTTCTTGTGGTTATGTAGTATATTAATAGTTCTTCACTTCTCTCAGTGACCTATTATTTTATCTTATCATTAGAGACTAGAATCTAAACCGTACCTTTTTTGTATGTTGCATGGCTGGGCATATGGTTCAGTGCATAATGTACTTGCTAAGTAGATATGAGGACTTGAATTTGAATATCTGGAACATTGTAAAAGCAAATATGGTAGTATCCATCTGAAATCTCAGTTTACCTAGAGACAAGTGGGCAGTGGAGACAGGAGGATTCCTGGAAGGCTGTAGTCCAGGCCACTCAGCAGCCACAGGACCATCTGGAATAACAAAGAGAACCTCCCTCAAAGAAAGTGAAAGGCAAGGGTGGACACCAAAATTGTCTTCCCATCTCTATATGTGTGTTATGACACCTGAATGCTCCCATACACATATGTACACACATCATATACACTCAAACACATAGGAATCATACAACTGCACAAGCAAAAATGAATAAATTATATGTACCATGTTATGAGCAAGACATTCACAAAGTCTCTGATATGTAGCAGAGGATGGCTAGTCAGCCATCAATGGGAGGAGAGGCCCTTGGTTTTGTGAAGATTAAATGCCCCAGTACAGGGGAATGCAAGGGCCAGGAAGTGGGAGTGGGTGAGCTGAGGAGCAGGGCAGGGAGAGGGTATAGGGGAATTTCAGGGTAGCATTTGAAATGTAAATGGAGAAAATATCTAATAAAAAAACAACAAAAAAAAAGAAAATAAAAATACATTCCAAAGGATACTAATCCTAAATAATGCTGAAAGGAACACAACCTAACAAACACTCATGCAAATACACACACACACACACACACACACACATACACACACATATGCAAATACACACACATGCAAATACACACACACACACACACACACACACACACACACACACACACACACACAGACTGTTAAGGATTTGTTTTTGTCCCTATTTTTACAGGCTTAAAATAAATTCTAATGCTAGTATCTGTAATACCTCATTTGAAGAAATTAATTATTCTTAATGGAGGAATCATTTGTGAATTGAATTTTCTTGTCACCAAATGATAACTTATGGTGTATAAATTTTATAACTGTTAAGAAAATGCTAATTAATGTGCCAATTTCAAGTTCTTTAGCCTCATTTAGAAGCCTTTGCTGATGGAAGACCTCCCTGGACTTTGGTTAACTCATCTTATGAACTCATCTTATTTATAAGTTGGGCATCTCTTGTTTATTACTATATTTAATATTTCACTAGCTGAGAGATTTTACATTACTTATCTCTTCATGTCCCTCCTTAGAACATATCACTTCCTTATCCAAAAATAGCACACATGAAAAGAAATATAGCTACTGCAATGAAAAATCATATAACTGTTGTGTGTGTGTGTGTATGTGTGTGTGTGTGTGTGTGTGTGTGTGTGTGTGTGTGTGTGTGCCATATGAGGACACAGGTATGGACAATATTGCTTGCAAATAGATGGTAGAGGAAAGTATTGAGTTTACTAATCAATCACGTTGCCTTTGAGGCTGACTCTTGCTGAAGCTGGCGTGTGTGTTTTCTGCTGGGCTGCTAGCAGCAGTGCTCATTGATCCTCTTATCTACTCCACACAGTGCCAGGATGCAGGAATGCATGGAAGCCTGCCTGGCTTTTTCATGTGGAGACTAAGATCTGAGCTCCTCATGTGTGAAGAGCAAGTGCTCTGAACTACAAGCCCATCTTTCCACCTTTATCAGTTTTTTTATAAGAAAAAATTTTGATGTTGTGATTAGGTGCAAATATAGAAGTATACAATAGACATAATGATCTTTTATAGATTTTGTGATTTTATTATATATAGAGCCACAACCAGGGCATTTCTTCAACACCACCTTCAACACAGTCAAATTTCATCATTTATTCCTTGTTTATACTGTGTACTTTGAGTTCTTTTTGTCTTAAAAATTTTATTATTTCATTGATTTACATCCCCATCTCATTGCTCTCACTCTCAGTCTGCCCTCCCACAGTTCTTCACCCCACTCCTCCTCTCCATTTGTATCAGAGAAGGTGCTTTTCCAACAATCCTCCCACTTCCCTGGGGCTCCAAGTCTCTCTAGGATTAAGCACAGCTTCTTCCACTAAGGTCTGACCAAGCTGACTTCTGCTATATTTGTTCCAGGGGCCTCAGACCAGCCCTTGTATGCTCCTGGTTGGTGGCTCAGTCTCTTGCAACTCCCTTGGGGTCTGGGTCAGTTGGGACTGCTGGTCTTCCGATGGGGTCACTCTCCCTTTCAGCTTTTTCTTTTCTTTTTTCTTTTTTTTTCTTTTTTTATTAGATATTTTCTTTATTTCCATTTCAAATGCTATCCTGAAATTTCCCTGTACTTCAGTCCAATGGTTGGGTGTAAATATCTGCATCGGTTTCAGTTGTCTGCTGATAGGAGCTCTCAGAGGACTGCCAGGCCAGGCTCCCACCTGTGAGCACATTGTAGCATCAGAACAGTGTCAGGCCTTGGTGCCCTCTCATGAGATGGATCCCTAGTTGAGCTTCAGTCTCTTCTTCCTTTTTGTCCCTATAGTTCATTTAGACAGGAACAATTCTAGGAGTTCTAGAAATTTTGACAGTGGGTTAGTAACCCTGTCCCTCTACTATCTACTGGGGGATAAGGTCTTTGAGTTCCTCTCCCCAATGTTGGGCATTGGCTAAGGTCACCCTCACTGAGTCCATAGAGTCTCTTACTTACTGGGTCTCTGTTATTATCTAGAGGGTATCCTCTCCAATTCTCCCTAAGCTATTTACCCCCATTCACTCTCTTGGTCCTCTAGGAGTCATCTTCTCTGACTGAATCCATACTTGGCACTTATCTGCTATATATGTGTTGGGGACCTCATATCAGCTGGTATATGCTGCCTGGTTGGTGGTCCAGTGTCTGAGGGATCTCGGGGTTCCAGGTTAATTGAAACTGCTTGTCCTCTAACAGGGTCACCTTCCTCCTCAGCTTCATCCAGCCTTTCCCTAATTCACAGTGGTCAGTAGCTTCTGTCCATTGGTTGGGTGTAAATATATGCATCTTAAAATTTCAGCTGCTTGTTGTGTCCTTTCTGGGAACAGTCATGATAGTCCCCTTTTTGTGAGCACTCCATAGGCTCAATCATAGTGTCAGGTCTTGGGGCGTCCCCTTGAGCTGGATCCCAATTTGTGCCTGTAACTGGATCTCTTTTTCCTCAGGCTCTTTTCCATTTTTGTTCCTGCAATTCTTTGAGACAGGTACAATTATTGATCAAAGTTTTGACTGTGGGGTAGCAATTCCATCCCTCACTAGATGCCCTGTCTTTCTGCTGGAGGTGGGCTCTGTAAATCCCCTCTCCCAACTGTAGGACCACCCAGGCCTCTAGTACATTCTAGAGAGTTCTCCCCACCTCCTATCTTGAGAGGTTGCCTGTTTCCATTCTTTCTGCTGGCCCTCGGGCCTTCAGTCCTGTTCTCCCCACCCAATACCTGATTATATCTCCCTCTTCCCTTCCCTGGTCTCCACCTTTTCTACCCAGGTCCCTCCCAACATCCCTCCTCCCTCCTGTGATTGCTTTCTTTTCCCTCCCATGTGGAACTGAGGAGTCTTCATTTGGGCCCTTCGGCTTGTTAACATTTTTGAGTTCTGTGGATTGTAGCCTGGGTATTCTGTACATCTTTTGGCTAATGTCCACTTATTAGTGAGTATATACAATGCATGTCATTTTAGGTCTGCGTTACGTCACTCAGGATGATATTTTCTAATACCATTAATTTACCAGCAAACTCAGGATGTTCTCATTTTTAATAGCTGAGTAGTATTCCATTGTGTAAATGAACCACACTTTCTGTACCCATTCTTCTGTTGTGGAACATCTGGGTTGTTTTCTGCTTCTGGCTATCACTAACAAGGCCACTATAAACATAGTGGAATACATACTGACCTTTGGGGTATATTCCCAGAGTGGTATTTCTTAGTCATTGGGTAGATCTATATCCAATTTTATGACGAACCTCTAGATTGATTTCCAGAGTGGTTGTACCAGCTTGCAATACAAACAACAATGGAGGAGTGTTCCTCTTTCTTCACATCCTCTCCAATACGTGTTGTCACCAGAGATTTTAATCTTAGCCATTCTGATTGGTGTAGGGTTGTTTTGATTCTCATTTCTCTGATCACTAAAGACTGAAAATCGCTTTAAGTGCTCCTCAGCCATTTGAGAGTCCTCTGTTGTGATTTCTCTGTTTAGTTCTATATATATATATTTTTTTTATTGCGTTGTTTGTTTTTTTTTGTTTGTTTGTTTGTTTTGTTTTGTTTTGGTGGTTAGCTTCTTGAGTTCTTTATTTTGGAGATTAGTCCTCTATGGACTGTTTTGCATTGCTGTGGCTTACTTTAGTATTTCATCTGTTTTTTTTTCTTTTTTTTTTTAGTAGTAGTCTTTAAGTAGTAGTTTTCAAAATCATGTTCAGCCATTGTCCTGGGCAGTAGGATGCATGTGAGTTATACCAGTCCCCTAGTTTTACTTTTTAACTATGCTGAGTAAAATATAAACCTCACTATCATTTTAATGTTTTTGTCTATTCTTTGTAGTATCAGATTATGTTAATCCCATTTCTTCTGATATCTAACACAGTTTACAACCCTTACAAATATAATATTAATATTCATCTATATTGTTAGTTAGTTTTCATCGTCATAGTCCTAAATCAACCTTTGTTAGGGAATTATGTTCCTTAAGACATCATGGGAATAGCTTCTGTCATTACCAAGACACATAGATTCACAGCAAACTCCAGATTCCTCTAGCTTTTCTTAGCCTCCTTAACTCTCTTCTGCAGTGATCCTACAGACTTGTGTGTAGGAGTGGTATCCACCAGAACTGTGCTGAATAGCCCTGCATTTTGTTGTGTGTTTCTGTAATTATCTCTGTTGGCCAAGAAGTGGAAGTGGGTGGGTAGGGGAGCGGGGGCGTGGGGAGGGTATAGAGGACTTTCTTTTGGGATAGCATTTGAAATGTAAATGAAGAAAATACCTAATTAAAAAAATTGGAAAAAAAAAGGCAAGCTTCCTTGATGAGGGGGGTGAGGAAATAAGATTTGATATGAGTAGCTGATACTTTTGGTGTAGTACTTGAGATAAAGAGAAAGTAAAAAGTCACTTATGTTTAAAATAAATGCAAGAAATAAACTGAAATCAACTTTGGATTTATTTGAATGTAGATATAAAAGGAAATGAAGAGCTGTATACTGGGCAATAAAACAAGAGTAGGAAAGGTAGTGACAAGAACAGCCATAAAAACAGTGAGATGAATAAATTCAGTCAGGATAAATTTTCAAATGATACAAGTTGTTTATTATTCATCTCCAAAGGGTAGGATATAGAGGCTGAATACCAAATTGTGCAACAAATGAATATGTGTGGATGTTTAAACTAGAGGGACACATTGAAGTGGTATCTCATTGGAAATTTAATACACGGCTGCTGTTAACATATTATCTTGTTTAGCAATTCAGGATAAAGCACTTGTTCATATCATCCTACAAATAACTAACCATTGTACTTCTCACATTCTTCCTATTTTCTTAGAAAAATTTCTTGTTTTGAACATAATTCTTAAAAATAAATTCGATTTAGTGTGCATGGACATGGGTGTATGTTGATGTGTGTGTGTGTGTGTGTGTGTGTGTGTGTGTGTGTGTGTGTGTTTCAAGATTTTGGATTACTTTTTAAAGACAGTTCCCATAAGAAAGACTGGAACTTGGCAAGTTATTAAAGTCTATTCATTGTTTATGTCATGAAAAAAAAAAAAAGCCTGTTCTTAAAACAATGATATATTTGAAAGAAAGAAAAAAATTAAAAGGTTAGGGATAGGCAAGAGTGAGATATTAATTTAGCAATTAAATAAAACCTGACAGAACTCATTATCAAAAATCTGGGGGAAAAAAGTTACTGAACTGAAGAATCTTGTTTAGTAAAAGTTAAATATGGGACACTCAGATGGCTCAATGGGTAAATATATTTGCCAGCATACAGGATAGCCATGACTAATCCCAGGAATGCAAATGGTGTTGAGAAAATCGCACTTTTACATTCACATTTGAATGTGTGGCATCACGTGTGTAGCATCACACTCTCATTATGCCCACAAACATGAAAATATTGAAAAATAAATGATAATATTAAAGTGTTATCCCATCGGTTAACTTAAACAAGATTTTGTCATTTGTGTGTTCTAGAAAATATAATAATCAGCATACAATAAGTCTAAATTAACTGAAAAAATATATATTAGTAAGTTTTTCTAGGAGAATAGAATTGATAATGAAACTTTCATATATATACACATATGTATAATATGCTTGTGTACATACACACACACACACACACACACACACACACACACATTTAATTGAAGACAGCCATGTGGACAGCCATGTGTGTGTTTCACTAGCTGGACCATGCCTTTTAATAAATCCCACATATATGCGTATGTAAGTATATATATGCATGTATTTATATGAATATATATATATATATATATATGAATAGGTATGTTCATGTATATATGTATGTCTATGTGTATACACACACACACACACACATATATATGTATATATATGTATATATATGTGTATATATATATATATATATACACACACACACACACACACACACACAAACACATTTTAATTAAAGATAAGCATTGTTTTACAGGCTGGACCACAGCCTGTAAGCCATTTTAACAAATCTCATATATACATATCTGGTCTAGCTAATAGAGCATTGGCTGTCTTCCAATAAAATATTTGAGAATCTAGTAATTTTTCAGTCTACAAGGTCTTAGTTGGTCATAGTATATCCCAGAATTCTGAAGAAGTAGGTTCTAATAAGTGTGATGGCCTGAATTTGCTAGTGACATCTAAAGCAAGAATAAGAAATTAAAGAGAGAACAAGCTTTTTTTTTTTTTTTTTCCTTCTCCTGAACTTCCTACTGTTCTATTCCCCTTCTTTCTATTGTTACCTTAGGATGAAATTCAGTGAATGGGATCTCTAAACTTTTTCTTATTGTAGGCTGTCAGATGGAGCTGTGGATTTATTGTCAATATACCTAGCTAATTAAGGAAAGTCCCACACAGGTGTACCCAATCACTTGGGTTTTACTGAATTCCAGATGTTGTCAAGTTTACAACTAAGACCAGCTAACACAGAATAGAGCACATAGTCAACTACTCTAAGACTATATTTTACTTTCTTTTTACCTTTTGACACATGTATTTCAGTAACCCCAACTAGAAGTACTATTTCAGTTAACATTCTTCACAAAACAGCATTCCCAAATATCTGGCTTCCAGATTCTTTGGCTTATAATCTTGGTCCTCCTTCATTGCTAATACTGGTTTTGTCAAAGTTTCAGGCAGAAATCTAGAGATGTGTGTATTTCTGTACTCTGTTGTTATCTGGAGTCTACCAGCTATATTCTGTGCCCCTGAAGTACAGAGTGGCGAATGTCATTATCACGATATTGAAGGAGGCATGTGATTACTTAGATGGGGCATGATAGAAATTGGGTCTCTAGACTAAATAATGAATGCCCATGGTCTGTGGAGCAAGATATCTGTATCTTATAGTCTGCTATGTGGTAAGTGGGAGTCTGGGTAGAAAAATGTAGAAGTGAAGACAGTTTGGTCTGTGGTGAGAGACCTGGATCTTTGTGACTATGCCTAAAAAAATCTTCACTTGTATCTACTGTTGCCTTAGGGTGAAATTCAGTGAATAGGTTCTCTACCTTTCTATTAAGTAACTTTGGAGATAACTAAGTCACCAAGTATGGTTTGTTAGAAAGTGTGTGTGTGTGTGTGTGTGTGTGTGTGTGTGTGTGTGTGTGACTAGACCCATTGGTAAAGCTTTGGGATCAGTTTAGCCCCTGTTCTCAGTGGGAATCACATATATCTATTAACAACAGTTCTCTAGACCATCTGGAGTGGTGCTCTGACATTCATGTCCCTCTAATTTGCTCTCAGTGTGCCACACAGCTTTCTCTGTTGTTGAAGGACATCCCTGAGTTTGAAATTGGCTGTTTTCTTTATTCATCATCAAAGGCTAGCATTAGGACAATACAGAAAACTATGTTGTGTTTCAAAGCAACAGCTGCCCCATCTTCAACCTTGCCTTATTAAAAGCCTGAGTTGTGTACCACATTGATTTTGTAACTTTTCAGACAATGACTCCAATTTTTAACCACTTCCCCATATTTCTAATAGCACATTTTCCCATGCT
>LR751264.1:57500-154800 GCA_902729485.2 Mus minutoides
GACATATTTTAGTGTTTCTAAACTGCAGTTTATCTTCTTACTCTACTTGAAGATGATAGTCTCAATGATTTCTCTGACATGCTCTCTAGGCTGTTGAGTCTTCAGTAACCTTTAGGAGGTCTGTAGACATAGAGATGCTTCCTTCAGGAAGAATAGCATCAAGTAAGTCAAGTGAACTATGTCCTCCACTATTCCCACCTTTAACTTGGTGTTACTATGTAGTTTCCAATGTTGAGTGAATATGTTAATTGATTAGGTAAGTAAGATTTATATCTGACAAGATTTGTGAATAAAATGAGAGGGACTATGAGAGCTTAGAAGGAAAACTTTGACATAAAGAAACTTTCTTACATTTGGCAGAACTGTGATTAGACTGAACATAGAAAAACATTTGTTGGCTTCTATTATGTAATTTTCGGACATAGTACAAATACCACATATGTCCATAAGTATGCACAATGTGCATATGTGCCCATTGAATGACATCAGAGTTCCATCACATGAAACACAAAGTTAACTTTATATTTTTAGTATTTAAAATTACATAGCTTATTAGTGAAGGCATTTATTTGTTTCATGTCCTACATGCATTTTTCATAATTCTCAAAAAATGAAATGTACTACAAACCCCAAAGAAGCAGAAAATATGCTGATCTTTTAGTGCAAAAAGGTCTGATACAACTGTATGCAGGTGCTTACAAATTAAGAGCAAAAAAATAGATTATAAACTTGTTGTTAGAAGAATTAAAAAATAACTCAATAGACATGTAAGGTCCAAGTTTGTACTCTTAATTAGTGATCTTTTGAATCAAGTTTTAACTTTTTAATTATAACACAATGTAGGGCCTTTCTTATTCTTGTCTATAAGTTGTCTTTAATACCTCCTATATCTAGATTGAATTCCTTTTTTCTAACTATGGGAAATTTTCTGTTATGATTCTTTTAAAAATACTTTCAATGCTGTGATGTCTTGATGATAATGTTCCCTAAAGGCTCAGGTACGCACTTTTATTTACAACATTTCAAATAGTTTCTTCTTCAATACTTCTATGTCTATTGAATTCATCTTTTGTATTTTTCAATTTCTTTATCTATCTTAATTTTCTCCCACACTTTATCTTTTGTTCCAATTTTTTTAATACTTAATCCTTATAAAAGAATTATGATGAATTTTTGAGAAACCATTATGTTAAATGCCATGCAAAGGACACATACATGTATGCTTTTCTATTTGTGTAATAGGAAAGGTTACATATAATCTTTTATTTTGTCCTTCTTAATTTGAATACAAGGATATCTTATGAACAAAAATTAATCTTTTATGAGAACTAATAAGGAAGAAAAAAGTAGTTTCTACACACATAAACAGATAATCACTAACGACAAAATAAAACTGTTTCCTTTTCTCTGTCTCTAAAAGTTATAATTTCCTATAGGATGAATTTTTTTACTGATTCTGTCTTATCTTTTTTTTTTTCTAATCACAAATAAGCCTAAAGTGTATATATTGTTTCAATAATATACTTAATTTATATTTATATTTCCTTTCCCAAAACTTATATTTTATGAAAGCAAAGTCCATTCTGGTCTTTCCTACACTCAACACTATGCTTTTCGGTTCAAGCATATATTTTCACAGAGTAGTATTTCAATAGATACCTGTCAAGCAATGGACAATGTTTGTACAACCAAGGACTTTCATAATTACAAGGACTGAGAGGTCTACAACTTCAGTCAAGGTGACTACTTTACCAGAGATTTAGAAAGCCTCTGAAAGCATATAAATTAAAGGTTTTGTTCTCAGCTTGATACTATTCAGATCCCATAGGAACTTTAATATATAGGATCTTTTGGGAGTATATTTAATCATGGAGATGTTATTTTAAAGGTGAAAATGGGACCCTAGTACCTTCTTCCTAAGCTTTGATGCTGGTTGCCATAGTGAGGAGCTTCATCCACACATCCTGTTGCTTGTGATGAGCATTCTTACTATATTCTCAAAGACAGCAAGGCCAACCGACTGTGATCTGGAGCCTCTGAAACTGTTATGAAAACAAACAACTCTCTCTGTTTTTTAAATATTTATTTCAGTTTTAGTTATTAGTATCTGGGGGGTGCAGTTATATGCTTATGAGTGCAAGTATTTGTGGAGTGTAGAATAAGTGTCATACCTCCTAAAATTTGAGTTACCAGCAGATGAGGACCACAGGAGGTGAGGGATATGCCTTCAGCCATAAACCATCCATAATTATCTGTTGATTACACTTCTCTTTTGTAAAGGAACGTTTACTCATGCAGTGGAATCAGGAATAATCTGATTTTTAGGTGTAGGTACATTATAATAACATCTATAATGGTATTTATTCTTGGGACACTAATTGTGTAGACTGAAGGAAGCAGTCACTCTAACATGGAAAGAGAGTTGGGAACTCTAAGGTGACTTGAACCTGGTGTTGTTTTCATGCCCACCTGCCCAACATTATGATATTTTGCTTTGAGGGCTGAAGGTGGCACCTACAGCTAACATTTAACCCTTCTGAATTTGTCTATAAATTTTATCAAATTTTGAATCATGATATTATTTTTAAAAGAAGGGTTGTTTTGGTCCACAATTCCAGATTATAGTCCCTCACTGCCGGTAAAACAACTCAGCAGAAACTGGAAGCAATTGGTAACATAATATCAACACTTAGTAGTAGTGAGTGATGAATTAATACTAGCTGATCACCTCCTATACTAAATATAGTCATAATAAGGGAAAAGAGAATTAATTTAAACAAAAAATATTTAATGAAATGATATGGACAGAAAAACAGAAGATGTATAATGAAGACAAGAAAACAATGAGAGCTAGGTCAGGAGTCTGGAGTATAGAAAGAAAAAATAGTGAATTGATTATTAAATAGAAATTAAGGTGGTATACACAGATTTATTATAATAATACAGTTTTTTCTGTGGTGTGTGATCACTCAAGATTTCATCCCCAAAAGAATATAAAAAACAGAGTTAGTTAGTGTTAACTATCAACATGCCAATATTGACTTTCTTAAGCAAAATATCTATGGGGTATTAGTTGGTCTATAATTGAGATGGAATTATCCACTCACCATATGTAAGACAATTGGATGACTGAAGTAGAGGATTATACATAAATGGTGAAAATGTAAAAATGATCTTATATATATATATATATATATATATATATATATATATGCATGTGTGTGTGTGTGTATGTAACTTTACGTACTGTCTGATCTATTCTTCTACAAATTGGTTAAGTAAGTTATTTCTGTTTAAAAGATGTTACAACTTGGCTTTTGTATGGGTTATTTTCATTCTGAGATTCTTGAACCCTCAATGCTGAATGAACTACGGGATGCTGATAATTCCCTTTCTCTCTCATAACAAGCATCTCTTCCAATCATTGCTCATTACTTGTTCTGTTGCTGCCTGTTTACCATTAAGGTTAAGCTTATTGAACCCCTTGCACCTGTGTGTTTTGCAAAGCAAGGTAGCAGGTGAAAAGAGAAACCATGTAGATAAATTTCAGGCTGTGACATCAGGTGGCCAAATCTCCTAGTTTATAGGCCAATAAGCAATCAGTGACATAAAGGGTGATTAGGCAAGTCAATTCAGTATTCAAAAGACTGAAATGAGCCATTATGTTCTGATAGTCCTGGCAAAATAGAGTATTTGGTGAGCCAAAATCCACAAGTAGATAACTGATTAGCACTTAGTGTTCTTCACTCTGATCGAATAAGACACTTGATATATCATCTAGGGTAAAGAGCTGGCAAAAATGGAGGTTTGAATGAATCCTGCCTTGTCTGCTGTGTTCTTCCGTTTCGTAGCTGTCAAGCATATGCCAAGACACAGGCCAGGTTTTGTTCACTGAAACATAATCTCTTATAGGTGTGGGGTATATTTTCAGTGTAGGCTAGCACATTTTATGCAAATCCTGGTTAAAGGCTAAGCATTTCCATGGTAAGTGTTTGTACTAGAAAATGACTGAGTCGCTTCTCTCAGTTGCATCATGCTAAAATAGGTAGAGACATTAGAAATAGGCAAGTGGTTCATAACTACTGTATAGACGTTTCA
The DNA here is from genome assembly GCA_902729485.2 of Mus minutoides. Lineage (NCBI taxonomy): Eukaryota > Metazoa > Chordata > Mammalia > Rodentia > Muridae > Mus > Mus minutoides. The sequence continues at coordinate 61,599 of LR751264.1, forward strand.
TCAAATGCAAACTACAATAAAAGAACTGTATGTAGTAAATCTTCTGTAAATCAAAGATATGGTCATGGAAATAATGATGAAGAGGTGGGTGATTCTGAAATAATTTTATGCACGTTTTAAATATTGTTTTTATTAGATATTTACTTTATTTACATTTCAAAGGTTATATCCTTCCCTATTATCCTCTCAGACAATCCCCTATCACCTTCCCCCTCACCCAATCACAAAAGAACAAACATGATATGCACTCACTGATAAGTGGATATTGCCCAGGGGCTCAGAATACCCAAGATACATTTGCAAAACACATGAAACTCAAGAAGAAGGAAGACCAAAGTGTGGATTTTTCAATCCTTCTTAGAAGGGGGAACAAGATACCCATGGAAGAGTTACAGAGACAAAGTTCGGAGCAGAGACTGAAGGAATGATCATCCAGAGACTGCCCAACCTGGGGATACATCCCATACACATCCACGAAACCCAATTACTATTGCAGAAGCCAACAAGATTTTGCTGACAGTAGCATTATTGTTTTATTTAAACAACCTAAATGCTGCCTAGATTTTCTGCAACAAAACAAATTGTAAAATCTTCACTAATAGAAAAATATGAAAATATTAAAGAGGTTTCTGTAGATATAATTTTGTTTTGAGAGCAGGCAGAGGAGACAGAATTTACATAGATTTTCAAATATTCCAGGCTTTCATTCTAATAATATGGTTATGAATATTTTCCTAAGGAGAAAATCATGAAAGGGTATGTGTATGTTTTTGAAAAACAATTTTCATCATGAATTTAGCAAGAACTTTTTTTCCATTTTTTCCCATTTTTATTAGATATTTTCTTCATTTACATTTCACATGTTCTCCCGAAAATCCCCTAAGCCCTCCCCCAACCCCACCCTGCTCCCCTATCCACGCCACCCACTCACCTCTATTGGCCCTGGCGTTCCCCTGTACTAGGGAATATAAAGTTTGCATGACCAAGGGGCCTCTCTTCCCAATGATGGCCAACTAGGCCATCTTCTTCTATATATGCAGCTAGAGACATGAGCTCTGGGGGTACTCGTTAATAAAAAAATCTCTCCATTCAGAGAACTTATCAAGAACACTAACAATCCACTAAAAACATAAAGACTTGTCACAGTCAGTGTTCTGTTGCTCTGAAGAGACACCATGTCCATGAAAAATCATAAAAGAAAGCATTGAAATGAGCACTGAATACTGTTATAGAGCTTCAATCCATTTTCATCACGAGGAGAGTATGGCAGCATGAAAGCTGCCATGGTGCTGGAGAAGTAGCTGAGAACTCTACATCCTGATCCACATGGCCCAGGAAGAGAAAAAGAGAGCCACAGTTCCTAGCTTGGGCTTTGGAAAAACTCAAAGCCCACTTCTAGTGACACACTTCCTCCAGTAAGGCCATACCTATTCCAGCAAGGCCATACCTCTTAGTCCTTTCAAAGAGTGCTACTCACTGGTGACCAAGCATTTAAATATATGAGCTTTTGGGGGGTATTCTAATTAAAACCATCATAACACTCTTTATTTCTCACAGAGATAACTGGTAATGTGAAAAAAAAATAGTAGTATTGAAAAAAAATGAAAGTCTTGGGGAGTAGATAGTTGCTTGAGGTTTGTACACAAAAGTGAAATCCCTGAGAAGAACGAATATGAACAGAAATTTTATGGAAGATCAATGTGACTTATATACATTTTTCTATTTTAAAAAAAATGGCAAACTTGGTAGACAGTGCAACAAGAACAAATCCAGAGTCATTTAAGCCATGGAGTTTGAGTATGGTATTTCATAGATGATGCAGAAATATCACTGCAGGGAGCAGGAACAGCTGTGAGGTGAGAGGTCAGGAACAGCTGTGAGGTGAGAGGTCAGCGACTACTTTACTTGATGATATTTGTGAATTGCAATAAATTCTTGATGATTAATTTTTTTGTATTTTTTTGTTGTTTTGTTTTTTTTTTCTCTCCCAATTTTTTATTAGGTATTTTCTTCATTTACATTTCAAATGCTATCCCAAAAGTCACTCATACCCCCCCCCCCAAACCCCTGCCCACCCATTTCCATTTCTTGGCCCTGGTGTTCCCCTGTACTGGCGCATATAAAGTTTGCAGGACCAAGGGGCTTCTCTTCCCAATGATGGCCAACTAGGCCATCTTCAGCTACATATGCAGCTCAGGGGGTTCTGATTAGATCGTATTGTTGTTCCTCTTATAGGGTTGCAGACTACTTCAGCTCCTTGGATACATTCTCTAGCTCTTGCATTGGGGGCCCTGTGTTCCATCCAATAGCTGACTGTGAGAATTCACTTCTGTGTTTTCCAGGCACTGGCATAGCATCACAAGAGACAGCTATATCTGGGTCCTGTCAGCAAAATCTTGCTGGCATATGCAATAGTGTCTGCATTTGGTGGCTGATTATGGGATGGATCCCCTGGTGAAGTTTCTGGATGGTCTATCCTTTCGTCTCAGCTACAAACTTTGTCTCTGTAACTCCTTCCATGGGTGTTTTGTTTCCAATTCTAAGAAGGGGCAAAGTGTCCACATTTTGATCTTCATTCTTTTTGAGTTTCATGTGTTTTGCAAATTGTATCTTGGGTATTCTAAGTTTCTGTGCTAATATCCACTTATCAGTGAGTACATATCATGTGAGTTCTTTTGTGATTGGGTTACCTCACTCAGGATAATACCCTCCAGATCCATCCATGTGCCCAAAAATTCCATAAATTCATTGTTTTTAATAGCTGAGTAGTACTCCATTGTGTAAATGTACCACATTTTCTTTATCCATTCCTCTGTTGAGGGACATCTGTGTTCTTTCCAGATTCTGGCTATTACAAATTAGGCTGCTATGAACATAGTAGCGCATGTGTCCTTATTACCAGTTGGTATATCTTCTGGTTATATGCCCAGGAGAGGTATTGCAGGATCCTACAGTAGAACTATGTCCAATTTTCTGAGGAATCTCCAGACTGATTTCCAGAGTGGTTGTACAAGTTTGTAATCCCACCAACAATGGAGGAGTGTTCCTCTTTTTCCACATTCACGCCAGCATCTGCTGTCACCTGAATTTTTGATCTTAGCCATTCTGACTGGTGTGAGGTGGAATCTCAGGGTTGTTTTGATTTGCATTTCCCTGATGATTAAGGATGTTGAACATTTTTTCAGGGGCTTCTCAGACATTCGGTATTCCTTAGTTGAGAATTCTTTGTTTAGCTCAGTGCCCCATTTTTTAATGGTTTATTTGATTTTCTGGAGTCCACCTTCTTGTGTGTGTGTATATATATATATATATATATATATATATATATATATTGGATATTAGTCCCCTATCTAATTTATGGCCTTTCTGTACACAAATGATAAACAGGCTGAGAAAGATATTAGGGAAACAACACCCTTCACAATAGTCACAATAATATAAAATATCTTGGTGTGACTCTAAGGAAGAGAAAGATCTGTATGATAAGAACTTTGAGTCTCTGAAGAAAAAAATCAAAGAAGATCTCAGAAGATGGTAAGATCTCCCATGCTCATTGATTGGCAGGATCAATATAGTAAAAATGGCTATCTTGCCTAAAGCAATCTACAGATTCAATGCAATCTCCATCAAAATTCCAACTCAATTCTTCAACGAATTAGAAAGGGAAATTTGCAAATTCATCTGGAATAACAAAAAACATAGGATAGCAAAAACTCTTCTCAATGATAAAAGAACCTCTAGCGTAATCACCATGCCTGACCGAAAGCTGTACTTCAAAGCAATTGTGGTAAAAACTGCATGGCACTGGTATAGTGACAGACAGGTAGACCAATGGAATAGAATTGAAGTCCCAGAAATTAACCCACACACCTTTGGTCACCTTACCTTTGATAAGGGAGCTAAAGCCATCCAGTGGAAAAAAGACAGCATTTTCAACAAATGGTGCTGGCACAACTGGCAGTTATCATGTAGAAGAATGCAAATTGATCCATTCTTATCTCCTTGTACTAAGGTCAAGTCTAAGTGGATCAAGGAACTCCACATAAAACCAGAGACTCTGAAACTAATAGAAGAGAAAGTGGGGAAAAGCCTCGAATATATGGGCACAGGGGGAAAAATTTCTGAAGAGAACAGCAATGGCTTGTGCTCTAAGACCAAGAATTGACAAATGAGACTTCATAAAATTGCAAAGCTTCTGTAGTTCTTGATGAATTTTAAATAGTGGTCTCAGATTTTTTTTTTAATTAGAGCTTTGGTGATGTATAAAAGATAAACTAGTAGAACACTAGCTGATAACACATGTAGAAATCTGAAAAATTCTGAAAGAATCATGACCTTAATTAAGTGCAGAAACAGCAGAAGGGGATGCATTCTTTGATAACCCATGAACCTATTTAAATCTAATTGGTATATGAACAACTTTGCATCTTCACTATATGCTATTTGATAAATTTGAATAACATATCTTTTGGGGACGCTATTATCATACCTACTACTTCAAAATGTTTCATCTTTGCATAATTTAACTAATTAGAAATAGTTAAATAATGGTTAACATAATTTACTCATTTAAAACCATTTCACTAATAGACATTTTAGGTTTATTGAATTCATTTTATAGAAGTTCCAATTTTAACATGCATTTATATTTAGTGTTTTGTTTTTGAGAGTTCCATATCAGCAAATCATGTATTTTAATCGAAACCATCCCACTTTATCAATACTCCACATATACCAGACCACCAACCAACATTTGTCATTCTCAAGTTTATGAGTTCTGCTTATCAAACTCACTGAAACCACTAGGTCCTCCCTCTGCTTACATAGTTGCCAATTATAAGCTGGATTATGCAGCCTGTTGTAAAAGATGAAGAAAGTATACTTTTTGCTGTAGTTAAAGCTGAGAAAATATAAATCTTTGAGAAGTTATTAAGAATAAGATGTGTTCTGGATGTTAATTAGTTTAACACAGGAGTATTGTCACATGAGGAAAATAATAAGTTTCAATGTTTTTGTTTATACATTAATGCCTCATGTAACTTTGAGTGGAGTCCTATAGATGACAATATGGAAATTGTCAAGTTGACAAGTTGGAAAGGTTTTCTTGAAAGATCTTTTCTGTTCTGGAGTACTGTAACTTTAATTTTTAAAAATCCTATTTTTAATGATGGTTCTTAAACACTTAAACCTCCCTTGTAGCCCACCACCCACCAGAGGTAGTAAAAACCAATCAACCAACCAACCAAACAAACAAAAAAGGATATGGGGGAAGTGGACCTGTTTAGAAAGTTTCTTTAGAACAACTCTCACCTGTGTTGCTTGGAAATCAGCACTTCAGTTTACAGGTTAGCAGCACCAGCTCAATTCACAAGAAAACACTTCATAGATACACTAGCATTCCAGGTTGGGTAGAATCTGGATAGCCAGGCTAGGTACAGTTAGGATAGCCAGGCTTCAGCCTCAACACAACTCAGCAGGAGGGACCAGCAGGGTTGTCAGAAGTTCTCTGCTGGACCTCCCTCAAATGAAGAACAACAACAACTAGAGACCAACTGTGCTAGTGTTGTCCAGCTAGCTCTATAATCAAGCCAAGCTCAGCTCCCATCACTGTCTGTCAAGTCCTTTTATACTCCCTTCCTCAGCGCCTGTCTAGTCTCAGCAGATGAGTATGTCTGTCTCAGCTGATGCTGGGGCTGCTGCTCAGTCCCCCACAACTGGGGCAGTGAGGATTAGTCTAGGAAAGGCAAAAAGAAGACGCAAGAGACAGAGATGGGAGGGCTGCTGGTGAGTACCATGCCAGCAAGCAAGTATATTTTCTCATTGTCTTTTAAGGGCAAGTAACACAAAGCATGACCATAAATCTTTACGTGGCTAGTTTATGGGTCACAGTATCTGTGTTTGGCTAAGGCCATTTCCTCCAGGCTAGGGCAGTCTCTAGAGAATATATACATAAACAGAGGAACTTGTCAGGGTATAAAGCATGTCTTAATTTAAAACAAAGACAGGTGTCAGCAGACTCATTCATGATTAATCAAAAGCAAGAAGTCTGTCAAAGTTAATGCCAGAAGTACTTCCCACAAGCTGAAATCCCTCTGCCAGTCAGTCTGAGTCCATGGAATCATCAAGAAACCGCAGCACACCACTGGAAGTTTCTTTGGTACATATTTCTCTATGTAGTCCCAACAAATGTATCTCAACTATGTAAGGCAGACCAATACACATGTTTTATTAGCAAAGAATCCTTCATCATGTGTCCTTTCACATGTTTCGTTTAGCAGAACATCCTTTCTCCTCTGTCTACTTCAGTGTAACATTCCTTCCTGAGTCTTAGCCTTTAACCTGTATTCACTTCAGGAAAACACCCCTTCATATGTTTGTCCCAGCAAAACATCATACAGCGCAACTGACTTTCCCAGGAAGCCTTACCCTTCCACTTCAGAGTGCCTTCTCACAGTCGCTGCTTTGCTGTAATTTTGTCATGCTAAGATTATTGAACAAAAAGAGTCTATGTGATCAGTCAAAATTGATTCTTTCTTGATCTGTTTAAATAACTTCAGAACACAAGAGTTTTCTTAGAATGTGAGATGTTGACATGGGCTTTTTATTCTGCTTTTTATTTTTATGTTGTCACAGGCCTAAAATGGCAAGGATCAATTGGATTTCATATGATTAAATTTAACATAACACTATATGGCATTCGCTTGGGTAGGCATTATAACCACCAGCACTCCATGACATGCCCATCATTGTTAAAGGCACACACATGCAGTTGGAAGCGGCAAAGGTGATAATGAAGTTTATACTGACTTATTTCTCAGTGTTCACAAGTGTCATCATCATGTCCTTTGAAAACACGGTAAATGGGTGTGTGGTCCAGCACAATTAGCAAAAGAGTTGTACCTCTGAAATACTTATAAGAGTTGATTATGTTGTCATGTTGGCTTCTCAATTTACTTCATGGATGCTAGGAAGGTTTTCTAAAATTACTAAGCAAGTAATGAGTTCAACTTTCCCATGCTATGTTCATCAGCACAGAGTTCTCCATTTTGACACAGGGTCTTAATATGTACCCCAGAATGCCCTCATACAATACTTCTGCTTTAGCCATCTGTGATTTCAGACTGGTACCTCCAAATATGACATAGATCCTTCTCTCTTGGTTTGAGTTTATTTCTAGAAAATTCCATATAAAATCCAAAATGAATTTTCAGTGAGACTTCTGAGTATATTACTAATTAATTCCATGGCTTGATATGTATAGCTTCTACTAGGAAAAAAAAAAAGGACAGGGCATGATTGCATTCTTTATAGGGCAAAAATATTTGATGGATCCTGAAGATTACATAGTTTATGTTAAGAGTAGCATTCTAAGATATTATATTAGAATAACTATATCATTACCCCCTCGACCCAGTAGTGAATGTGTTTTATACAAATTTAGAATAAATAATTGTCTTTGCACACCTTCATTGATTTAGTCTATTCAGTATATAATATATGATTCATGGTCTTCCTGTAATTTGTGGTATGTATATAACTGGCTTTTTTGATGTTTATTTTTGCAGTTGCTTTTGTTTTTTGAGACAGAAAATCACTACACTATGTAGTTCTAGCTAACCTTATATTCATCATGTAGACCAGGATGTCTTTGACCTCATAGAGATCCTCCTGGTTCTATCTCCTGAGTCCTGGTATTAAATGGATGTATCACTATCATTCTAGGCTCATTTTTAATAATTAAGACATAGCAAAATGGAACAAATATAAAATCTTTATTCTCTTTGTTCAAAAAATTCATAACATTTTCTGAGAATGGACTTCTGCTTTTATTTATACCATTATACTTACATGTGTAACTTGCTCTCTAAATCAATATAATGACCTAGTATATGTATTCATATACATTTAACTGTTACTATTTGCAAAAACAAAAATTAAAATAAATGTCTTCATAGCAGCAAATGTAAAATGGTGGTTCTACTTATGTGTAGCAAATGTGCTATCTAGAAAGAAAGACACACTGAAAATCAAGATTGTACTCTGTGTATGGTGTACAAACTGGAAAAGTACAGAGATAAATACAGCCTGATTTGGTTAAATAAAATATAAAGACCATAGGAAATCATTTTTTCCTCTTATATTTTATGTTGACTTGATGTTTTAGAAAGGTTCAACTTCATATTAAATGTTCCCCCCCCCTCAGGTTTACACTGTTCAAAAGCAGTTCATTTTTATTGTTTGATTTAATCACATTAGCTTTTTACCAAATTGGTCATCTAAGAGTATGTCAGTGCTGAAGCAATTAAAATAAATAAAAATGTCATTCCCAGGATGTCTCCAAGGTCTTTGCCTTCAAACCAGTTCAAACATCATGGTTTTCAGAATTGTGTTTTTGTTTATGCACATCTCTGTCAACATGATCACAGCTGGAAAATGAGTTTGAGTAACGGAGTAAATAATTTGGCAATACCATTTTACTTAAAATAGAGCCATTAGCTGGATGACACTGATGCATAGAAATCAGTATTCTAGCCATGTTATCTGCAACTGCCATTTAAATTTCAAATAAAATGTAAAAACCAACATACTATTTGACTGGTTACTACATAGAAGCAAGCAAAACATCAGGACAATGTCTTACATATTGACTATTTCCATGGTAAATATTCTAGTATTTATGATTCCCAAAGCTTTTCTTCAAGCTTTTAGTTTGCTACGTTATACATATAGGGAGTGAAGATGTTGACTTCAATTTCTAGCCAAAGAAGAGAGAGAGAGAGAAAGAGAGAGAGAGAGAGAGGAAGCCAATGCATATTATCATTACTAGCATTCTCCTCTTCTTTGTTGTCACAATCATTATTCAAAGAAGAAATACAAATGTCCTACAAGTACTAGAAAACAATGATGCACTATAGCCATTATGGAAAAATAAATTAAAACAGTATTCCAATTGCATCTCATCCAGGTCAAGATGGGTGACTCAAGAAAACAAATGACTTTAAATGCTGACAAAGATATGGGCAAAAGGCAGTCAGTCTTCATTCACTGGTGATTTTAATGCAACGTGTTGGAAAAAGCTTGGAGTGTCTTCAGAAGTATGAGAATAAGATCACCATGTTCACAACTATATTCATTTAGGCAGATAGGTTTAAAAATATAAATCAGAATATCACAGAGATACTTGCACACTCATGTTTATAGCCTCACTATTCGTGATAACCAGGAAATGGAATGATCCTATATGTCCATCAAGAGATGAACAGGAGAAGTAAATATGGTACATATCAAAATCTAGTTATATAGAACCGGAAGTGGAAGTTTCTGGTCATGTCATGGGATGCAGACTCACATGGTATTTTGCTGAGGCAAGACCTGTAGAAGGACATGTGATGTTTGGAGAGAATTTAATAGGACACAAAGGACAGTGACAGGGCCTTGCATAGCTAGTCTATCAGTGTTTCCTTACTCTCCCATCTTCACTGATCTTCAGTTTCTTGAGAGGCATGAGAGAGAACTTCTCAAGGCTTTCAGGCTAGTCCAGGCTACCCCTGCTAACTCATGCTGATTCAGCTGAAGTGTGTTGGTTTCTGCTTATTCATGCTACCACTGGTGATTCATGTTTGGTATCCTGACACAGAGACTGGAATCACCCCAAAGAATCACTTCTAAACAGCTCCACATCCACTTGTCCTATTTACCATCTTTTTTCCCCCTACCTTGGAACAGAGGGCTAGAATGGGGTCAAAACATTTAATAAACTTATTAAAAGTGGGTTTTGAAAAATCTAAGCCTACAACAACCATAAAGAAAAATTCTACCATGTTTCAGGGAGATACTCATGCAATTGAATATTATGTTAAATGAAAAAAGTTAGACTAAGAAAAAATACTGCACATCTCTATGCACATATGGAGAGAAGATGACAGTAGGTGGTGGGAATGAGGAAAACAAAATATAATGAACAGATGTGAGGAGACACCATGAGAAAGTGCACTAAACTGCACGATGATGTAACACAATTTTTAAAATGTGCTTATCAATATAAAATAATATAAATGTGTTACAATATGCCACTAGAAAATCAGTGTGCTGGGGCCTATGACATAGGGAATTATTTAAATAGAATGAATATAATTCAATAAAATTAAATTGAGGGATAAGAAATAGGTGATGAGAACGTCACTCCCTCCAAAACAAGCAAAGAGACCTCTGAACTTTGTATTTATTGTGTTGTACTTATTGAATGAAAATAGCCGGGTGCCAGGTGTGGTACGGCAGGACTAAGCAGGTGACAGAGAAGTTAAAAGATGCTTTTTCTTCTTTTCAAAGTGTGACATAAAACAACAGCAAAGGTTTCTAAGAGACTTAAGAGCTGAGATGATTGGTATATTGATTTAAAATTTCCCTTTTTAATAAACAGAGAAAATACATTTATGTTTGAATTGATAGGAGACATACCACACCGTGCTCTAAATTAGAATTTTCAAAGGTTGGCTCTGTCTAGCTGTAGAGGCACAAACTTATATTGATGTACAGCATAAATGAATTACTCGCAGGCCTGGCAATTGAGTATGCAATAATTATAGCATAATGAGATAATGAAGAGACTCTGTCAGGCTTTCTTAGGCAGAGAGGCTTGAGGATACAAATATTTGAAAACAGAGAATACCAATTAGTTTTCACGCTTCCCTGTTAGTAGGACAGAGCGTAACATTTTGTCGATTCTGCACTGGGAAGGAAGCAGGAGGGGAGCAAAATGCAACTCACGTCATGGGGCTGATGTTGAACAAGTCAGGGCCATTATGTGCTGCAAACAACAGAGTAATTAAAAGTCAGATTGCCTTGCCAGCAACAGCCACTTTTGAGCTACGGTGGCATAAGTGGCACCGAGGACGGGGTTACAGGCTGCTCTCTCAATTCTCTTGGTTTGCCTGGAATTAGGATCCCGAATGTGATGTTTATCAGCACTTATCTGCGAAAACAGCATCATTTTGGGTTAATTACCATTATATGTATGTTCTAGCTGTTTGATCTCTATCAGGCCTGGAAGGGTCGATTAAACTGTACTTAAATTTATGCTGCTTTGTGGGTGTCCAGTAAATGAACAGCATCAGTAGCTGTGTGCTAAGGTTAATTTCTTCTGTAAAATTACTCAGATTTCTCCAGAGTTTTCATTAACCATGTAAGGCAAAGAGAGAGCCTATACACTGACAGATTATTATTATTGTTGTACGGTTATTTTGATAAAGTACGAGTTGGGATAATGCTCCTGGACTTGAGCAAACAAATCGGATTGTGATGAAAATCAGCTCTCACATTTATTTTTAGTAAAATCCATGTGTGAATTTGCCAAGAATCACAAGCCATCCACAGTAGAGAGCTACTTGGTGTGGTGACTTACAGAAGAGGGTTACTATGACCTTTTGATGTTCAGCATATAACACTGGCAAGTGATATTCAGACTAATCTTGAAACCCTACTCAATACTCAGCACATTTAGACAATTGTAATATACAATGGAACATCATGTAGGTTTTTCATTTTTTGAGGCTGAAAATAAGAAACATTTCCTATGGGAATCCAAAACCAGTATTTTTAGAAATTTGCATATATAAAGAGATGGAGAAAAATAAAATTATATTAATATATACCACCTATTGGAAATAGTCATAAGGTTTCAACATTTTTTAGTTAGAAACATGTTGTAATGTTTGTTTACGTGGATGATTATACCAAAGATACACTGACATGCATACTAAAGAGGTCATCTCTGTTCTAGAACAATCCTTGCATGGAAAAGTAGTTGGTACTTTGTTGTAAATTTTTCGGGTTTTGTTTTCTTTTCTTGACTATGTTAATATGAACAGACTTACATTTTCTTATTGAAGTAGACCAAACCACCTCTTTTTTTACAATTTTGTTTCTAATTTAAATTGTATCTAGTAATTTTTAAAATTTTTATTTACGTTTGTGTATTATGTATGTACATGGTATATGCATGTGTGTATATGCAGCTTTACATGCCTATGTATGCATTTGATGCCACAAGAGAATGCTAAGTGTTCTTTTCCAAGGCTCTACCCTGTATTCCTTTGAGACTAAATTCCTCACTGGAATTGGAGCTGAGCAATTCTCCTGTTTACCCTTCTCACAGTATTTGAGCTTGATGGTGCATCCTGTTCCATACTGCTTTTTTCCTATGGTGTTACTGAATTGGACTCAGGACCTCCTGTGTAGCAGCAAGCATTCTTATTCACAAAGGCCACATCCAGTCCCCTGGTAAAGAGTCCTTGAATGAACCTCAGAACATTTGGAGTACAGAAGACCCATGACCATGGGGCACCTGCTCTGTGTATTTTAACAGCTGCAGTTTGTTAACTATTCCTGAGGACACACATTTTCTACTTAATAAAAATTTTAAGAGTAAAATTATTGTAGGGATAGCACAAACTGTAAGTTGCCTTTTTCCACAATAATATTTCAGGATCATTTCCCCGGGAAACATAGTATACTTGTTTCTATTTTTCAGTTATTTCATTGTAGGTATTTGCTATAATCTACTTAAGTATTCCAGTGATATGGATTATGTATGTATTTTCCATAATACACTGAAATACTGCATTTGTATAAATTTTATCATTGGCTTTAGAAATCTATTTTTCTAATATAGAATCTGTAGTTAGTATCATTGAACATAAATCATTTTCCCCCTATGGCAGCAAGTTTCTAAGCATATATTCACTGAACTGAAATGATAATTTAAAGCTCTGAATGCTCTCAGCACAGTTGCAGATTTTCACTTAGATGGAGGGTAAATAGAGAACTCTTTTCATTAAAGTTTCAGATTGTATTAAGAGTGACTGTGGCTGCTTAATGAAATAAAAGCCTGTTAATTGTTTTGTTTTCAATGTTCCAACTGGTACGATTTTCATGACTAGTCTTCATTAATGCTGGTCTCCTCTCAGGGTTACGAAAGTTATTATGTCCTTGGCCCGGCTCTGCCTCTGTACACACTAGTAATTGCATTTTCTCTAGAAGCTTTATTTAGTTAGAATTCCTGAAGCCTGCTTAGCTCCATATCTCCAAACCATTAGATGGTAAAATGAATCACTTAACTCTTTGCTGACAATTTTGAAATTCTTGCCCTGTTTACCACTCCTAAAGCATTTTTTTCCTCCATACCACTTTTCATAACACACAAACCTGAAACTTTACTTCATTTTGTTAAGCTTTAGATTGAATTTCATAGGGGACAAAACAACTCACAGAAGAGAACGACGAAGTAAAAAGCTATTGCTGAGCAAACGATTTGGATGTGGAGCTCACCAGTGCCTGCAGTTAATACAATACACTTCCTGCAACTTCTATTTTACTTCTAAATGTATCAGAATCCCACAAGAAAAATGTTCCTGAGTTGCTGTGCACTGGTTGTGAAGAAAGAAAAGCATGGGATGGAAATATAGATTAGGGGTAGAGAAGGGTGCTTGTTTGCCATTATGAGATTTGGATTTCATTTCCAGAAAATTGTGGGGAAGTGACACTTATATAGACACTGGAGACACAACTGTGTATTTGGAGGGCAGAATTATATAAGGAGATGCAAGCTAACTAGCTGAGCCAAAGGTACCATTATTGTTTTAAGATTAAATAGTACATCTCTTTCATAACCAAGATCAGACTTTTCATGAGCAGGAACCTATTACTATTTTGTAAAACCCTTTTGAAAGTATGAGTTGAGATCAGTTATTTTGATTTAGAGATGAAATTTAAATACAATGATAATTTAATAGGTGATAAATATGTAGACAAAAGATCTGAAGTATAGAATATATAATGGAATAAATGAGTAAAATCCACAGAATTTTACTGAAAATTTCACTTTCAGTGTTGTTTGTTTGTTTGTTTGTTTGTTTTTCAAGATAGGGCTTCTTTATTTAGCCCTGGTTGTTATCAAACTTCCTTTGTAGACCAGACTGCCCTCAAATTTAGAGATCTACATGCCTCTGCCACCTAAGTGCTAGAATTAAAGGCATGTCTACCAGACTGTCACTTTCACTTCCACATTTTAACAGCAGCATGATATAATGTTTTCATATATAAGAAATTTCTAATATTTTATTTTAAGCCATGTTACTATGAAATAAATATACATTTTAACTGGATATTTTCTTCATTTCCATTTGAAATGTTATCCCCTTTCCCAGTTTTTCCCCTGAAACTCACTATCCCCAATCCCCCTTCTTCTATGAAGGTGTTCCCCTACCCACCAACTCACTTCTGCCTCCCTGCCTTCACATTCCCCTACACTGGGGCATAGAGATTTTAGAGGACCAAAGGCCTCTTTTCTCATTGATGCCCAACAAGGCCATCCTCTGCTACATACAGGGCTGGAGCCATGGGCGCCTCCATATGTACTCCTTGGTTGGTAGTTTAGTCCATGGGAGCTCTGGGATGTCTGGTTGGTTGATATTGTCGTTCTTCCTAGGGGGTTGCAAACCCCTTCATCTCTTTCAGTCCTTTCTCTAACTCCTCCAATGGGAACCCGTGCTCAGTCCAATGGTTGGCTGCAAGCATCTGCTTCTGTATTTGTCAGGCTCTGGCAGAGACTCTCAGAAGACAGCTATATCAGGCTCCTGTCAGCATGCACTTCTTGGCATCCACAATAGTGTTTGCATGTGGTTACTGTATATGGGAAGCATCCCTATGTGGGACAGGCTCTGGCTGGCCTTTACTTCAGTCTCTGCTCTACTCTTTGTCTATGTATTTGCTCCTGTGAGTATTTTGTTCTCCTTTCTGAAATGTTCAACGTCCATAATCATCATCAAGGAACTGCCAATTAAAAAAGACCCTTAGATTCCACCTCACACCATTCAGAATGGCTAAGATCAAAGCTCAATGGACAGCACGTGTTGATGTAAATGTAGAGAAAGACTCCTCCATTGCTGGTGGGATTTCAAACTTGCACAACCATTCTGGGAATCAGTCTTGCGGTTTTTCCGTAAATTGGAAAGACTTCTACATGAAGGCTCATCTACACTGCTCTTGGGCATATACCCAAAAGATGTTCTACCATACCACAAGCACACATACTCCATTATGTTCATACCAGCTTTATTCACAATAGCCAGAAACTGGAAACAACCCAGATGACCTTCAACTGAAGAATGGATATAGAAAATGTGGTTCATTTATACAATGGAATATTATTCAGCTATTAAAAACAAGAACATTATGAATTTTGGAGGCAGGCTGTTAAGATGGCTCAGCGGGTAAGAGCACTGACTGCTCTTCCGAAGGTCCTGTGTTCAAATTTTGACAACCACATGGTGGCTCACAACCACCTGTAATGAGACCTGATGCCGTCTTTTGGTGTGTCTGAAAATAGCTACAGTGTATTTATGTATAATAATAAATAAGTCTTTAAATTTTTTTTTACAAAAGAGTTTTTCAGGCAAAAATGGATGGAACTAGAAATATATCATCCCAAGTGAGACCCAGGGTCAGGTGTGGGGAGAGACAGGAGAGAAGGCTAGTGTGCCAGGAGAATGAATGGAAGCTTGCAGCTGCCTGGGGTCGGGTGTGGGGAGAATCTCTAGAAAGAGTTAACAAACCTGGGCCCCTGTAATCTCTCAGAGACTATGCCACCAACCAAAGAGCACACATGAGCTGGACTGAGTCACCTGACCCATATATAACATATAGCTCAGTCTCCCTGTGGATCTCCCAACAACTGGAGAGGGAGCTGTCCGCAAACCTGTAGCCTGACTGTGGAATTTGTTTGCCTTGTCTGACCTCAGTGAGAGAGAATGTGTCTAATCGTGCAAAGACTTGTTGTGCAAGTATGGGTTGTACCCTCTCAGAAAAGGGGAGGAATTAATGGAAAGACCCTGCAAGAGGAGCTGGAGATGAGAATAAATAAACGAATAAACAAAGCCTTTTAATGTAATGAAGCAATCAGGTTCTACACCGTTGTCAATTTCTCTTCGAAAACATGTAAAATGTTTAGTTTAATTTATTTTATGCTTTCAGGAAGATCAACAAATCTAGTTACTTGCTATCCTTTGAAATTACACCGAGAATCAAGAAACTCAGAGTTTGAAAAATGTGAAGGCTGTAAACCCAGTAGTTTTTAAGAGAAAAGTCAAATTCCTCTCAAAAGTATAAATAGATTAAATATGAAAGAGAAACAAGTGATACAGACTTCAGCAACATATATAATAAAATCAGGTAAAAAGTTTAGGGTAGGAGTGACAGAAAACTTAATACAGAAAGAGTTGAAGTACTTAAAGATGGTTTAGAAAGTTTCAAAGTAGAAAAAAAATTCAAGAAAGATAAGTGATTAAAAAATGTATATTGGTCCCATTTAGACTTAATGCCTTTGTAAATGTGATTGGCAGAAAGAATCTTAGGTCACACTAAGTTGAAAATGTTTTGATATTCAGTAGAGGTAAGTCCATTGAGTTGAATGAATGGATTTAACACTATTAAGTATTTTGTGCACTGGGTATGAGCCATCTTTATCCAGAGTGCACAGCATCACAAAAGTGAGAAATATTTTAGTTATATGCATTTTCCATTTGTGAATTAATTGTCTGTTCTTAGGATCTGTTGTAAACACATGAACACACACACACACACACACANCCCATCCCTTTGTTCTCCCACCCAACCACTCCAGCTTCCTGGCCCTGGGATTCCCCTACACTGGAGCATAGAGCCTTCACAGGACCAACGGCCTCTCCTCCCATTACTGACAGACTAGGCCATCCTCTGCTACATATGCAGCTAGAGCCAAGAGTCCCACCATGAGCTTTCTTTGGATGGTGGTTTAACCCAGGGGACCTTTGGGGTTACTGGTTAGCTCATATTGTTGTTCTTCCTATAGGGCTGCAAATCTTTTCAACTCCTTGGTTATTTCTCTAGCTCCTTCATTGGGGACTCTGTGCTACATCCAATCAATGGCTGTGAGCATGCACTTCTGTATTTGTCAGGCACTGGCAGAGCCTCTCAGGAGAGAACTATACCTGGTTCCTGTCAGCAAGCACTTCTAGGCATCTACCATAGTGTCTGGATTTGGTGGTTGTATATGGGACGGATCCCCAGGTGGGGCAGTCTATGGATGGTCATTCCTTCAGTCTCTGCTCCAAACTCTGTCTCTGAAACTCCTTCCATGGGCATTTTGTTCCCTCTTCTAGGAAGGATCAAAGTATCTACGCTTTGTTCCTCCTTCTTCTTGAGTTTCATGTGTTTTGCGAATTGTATCTTGGGTATCTTATGGGCTAATATTCACTTATCAGTGAGTGCTTATCATGTGTATTCTTTTGTGATGGGATTACCTCACTCAGGATGATATCCTCCAGATACATCTATTTGCCTAAGAATTTCATAAATTCATTGTTTTTAATAGTTGCATAGTATTCCATTGTGTAAATGTACCACAATTTTATTATACATTCCACTTTTGAGGGACAATAAGGTTCTTTATAGCTTTTGGGTGTTATAAATAGGGTTGCTATAAACATAGTGGAACATGTGTCCTTATTACATGTTGGAGCATCTTCTGGGTATATGCCCAGGAGTGGCATTGATGGATCTTCTGGTAGTACTATGTCCAAATTTCTGAGTAACTGCCAAATTGATTTCCAGAGTAGTTGTACCAGCTTGTAATCCCACCAACAATGGAGGAGTATTCCTCTTTCTCCATATCCTTGCCAGCATCTGCTGTCAACTGAGTTTTTATCTTATCCATTCTGACTGGAATGAGGTAGAATCTCAAAGTTGTTTTGATTTGCATTTCCCTGACAAGTAAGAATGTTGAATAATTTTTTAAGGTGCTTCTCAGCTATTCAGTATTCCTCAGTTGAGAATTCTTTATTTAGCACTGTACCCCATTATTTATAGGGTTATTCGGTTTGCTGGAGTCTAACATCTTGAATTCTTTGTAAATACTGGAAATTAGCCCTCTATTGGATTTAGGATTGGTAAAGATCTTTTCCCAATCTGTTGGTTGATCTTTTGTCTTATTGAAGTGTCCTTTGCCTCACAGAAGCTTTGCAATTTTCTGATGTCCTCTTTGTCAATTCTTGATCTTATAATACAAGCTGTTGGTGTTTTATTTAGGAAGATTTCCCCTGTACCCATATATTTGAGGCTCTTCCCCACTTTCTACTCTATAAGTTTCAGTGTCTCTGGTTTTATGTGGAGGTCCTGGATCCACTTAGACTTGAGCTTTGTACTAGGAGATAAGAATGGATGGATGTGCATTCTTCTACAAGCTAAGCATCAGCTGAGCCAATACCAATTGCTGAAAATGCTGTCTTTTTCCCCCACTGGATGATTTTAGCTCCTTTGTCAAAGATCTAGTGACCATAGATGTGTGGGTTCATTTCTGGGTCTTCAATTCTATTCCAGTGATCTACCTGTCTGTCACTGTAATGTACAATGCAGTTTTATCACAATTTTTCTGTTGTACAGCTTGAGGTAAGGGATGGTGATTTCACCAAAAATTCTTTTATTGTTGAGAGTAATTTTCACTATACTAGGTTTTTTGTTTGTTTTTTTTTTTCAGATGAATTTGCAAATTACTCTTTCTAACTCTGAAGAACTGAGTTGGAATTTTGATGAGGATTTCATTGGATCTGTAGATTGTGTTCAGAAAGTTGCCCATTTTTACTATATTAATCCTGCCAATCCATGAGCATGGGAGATCTGTCTTCTGAGATCTTCTTCGATATATTTCTTCAGAGACTTGAAGGTCTTATCACACAGATCTTTCATTTGCTTAGTTAGAGTCACACCAAGGTATTTTATACTATTTGTGGCTATTGTGAAGGGTGTTGTTTCCCTAATTTCTTTCTCAGCCTATTTAACCTTTGTGTAGAAGAAGGCCACTGATTTGGATGAGTTAATTTTATATCAAGATACTTTGCTGAAGTTATATGTCAGATTGAGGAGTTCTCTGGTGGAATTTTTGGGGTCTCTTCTGTATATTATCATATCATCTGCAAATAGTGACAGTTTGACTTTGTCCTTTCCAATTTGTATCACTGATCTCCTTTTGTTGTCTAAGTGCTCTGACTAGGACTTCAAGTACTATATTGAATAGGTAGGGATAAAGTGGGCAGCCTTGTCTAGTCCCTGATTTTAGTGGGATTGCTTCATGTTTCTCTCCATTTAGTTTGATGTTGGCTACTGGTTTGCTGTGTATTGCTTTTACTATGTTGAAAATCAGGCCTTGAATTCGTGATCTTTCCAAGACTTTTATCATGAAGGGGTGTTCAATTTTGACAAATGATTACTCAGCATCTAATAAGATGACCATGTGGTTTTTGTCTTTAAGCTTGTTTATAGAGTGGATTACATTGATGGATTTCCATATGTTGAAACATCCATGAATCCCTGGGATGAATCCTACTTGATCATGATAGATGATCATTTTGAGTGTTCTTTAATTTGATTTGTGAGAATTTTATTGAATATTTTTGCATCTATATTCCTAAGGCAAATTGGTCTGTAGTTCCCTTTCTTAGTTGGGTCTCTGTGTGGTTTACGTATCAGAGTAATTGTGGCTTCATGGAACCAATTGGGTAGAGTATCTTCTGTTTATATTTTGTGGAATAGTTTGAGGAGTACTGGTGTTAGGATTTTTTGAAGGTCTGATAGAACTCTGCACTAAACGCATCTGGTCCTGTGCTTTTACTTTTATTTTGGAGACTATTAATGATGGTTTCTATTTCTTTAGGGGATATGGGACTGTTTAGAATGTTAATCTGATTTTGATTTAACTTTGATACCTGTTATCTGTCTAGAAAATTGTCCAATTCATACAGCTTTTCCAGTTTTGTTGAGTATAGATTTTTGCAGAAAGATCTGATGACTTTTTTGGATTTCCTCAGATTCTGTTTTTATGTCTCCCTTCTCATTTCTGATTTTGTTAATTAGGATACTCTTCCTTTGCCCTCTAGTTAGTCTGGCTAATCATTTTATTGATTTTCCCAAAGAACCTGCTCCTGGTTCATTTGATTCTTTGTATAGTTATTTTTGTTTCCACTTGGTTCATTAAGCCCTGAGTCATCTAATCCTCTTGGTTCCTTTTGGTCTGGAGCTTTTAGGTGTGTTGTCAACCTACTGCTCTTTCCAGTTTCCTTTTGGAGGCACTCAGAGCTATTAGTTTTCCTCTTATGACTGCTTTCATTATGTCCCATAGGTTTGGGTATATTGTGGCTTTATTTACATTAAACTCTATAAAGTCTTTATTTTCTTTCTTTATTTCGTCCTTGACAACATTATCATTTAACAGAGTGTTATTCAGCTTCCACGTGTATGTGGGCTTCCTATTATTTATGTTGTTACTGAATATCCGCCTTAGTCCATGGTGATCTGATAGGATGCATGGGATGATTTCAATATTTTTTTTATCTGTTGAGGCCTGTTCTGTGACCCATTATAGGGTCAATTTTGAAGAAGGCATCCTGAGGTGCTGAGAAGATATATCCTTTTGTTTTAGGATAAAATGTCCTATAGATATTTGTTAAATCCATTTGTTTCATAACTTCTGTTAGCTTCACTGTGTCTCTGTTTAGTTTTTGTTTCCCTGATCTGTTCATTGATGAGAGTGGGGTGTTGGATTCTCCCACTATTATTGAGTGTGGTGCAATGTGTGCTTTGAGGTTTAGTAAAGTTTCTTTCATGAACATGGGTATTCTTGTATTTGTAACATAAATGTTCACAATTGAGAGTTCTTCTGGAAGATTTTACCTTTGATGAGTATGAAGTCTCCCTCTTTGTCTTTTTTTTTTTTTTTTTGATAACTTTAGGTTGAAGGTCGATTTTATTTGATATTTGAATGATTACTCCAGCTTGTTTCTTGTGACCATTTGCTTGGAAAATTGTTTTCCAGCCTTTTACTCTGAAGTAGTGTCTATTTTTGTCACTGAGGAGACTTTCCTGTATGCAGCAAAATGTTAGGTTCTGTTTATATAACCAGCATATTAGTCTATGTCTTTTTCTTGGGGAATTGAGTCCATTGATATTAAGAGATATTAAGGAAAAGTAATTGTTGCTTCCTGTTATTTATTTATTTATTTATTTATTTATTTATTATTCTTTTATAGAGTTGGGATTCTGTTCATTTGGCTATCTTCTTTTAGATTTGTTGAAAGATTACTTTCTTGATTTTTCTAGGGAAGTTTCCCTCTTTGAGTTGGAGTTTTTTCTTTATTATCCTTTGAAGGGATGGATTTGTGGAAACATAATCTGTAAATTTTGTTTTGTCCTGGAATAATTTGGTTTCTCCATCTATGGTAATTGAGAGTTTTGCTGAGTATAGTAGCCTGGGCTGGCATTTGTATTCTCTTAGGGTCTATATGTCATCTGTCCAGGATCTTCTGGTTTTCATAGTCTTTGGTGAGAAGTCTGGTGTAATTCTACTTGGTCAGCCTTTATATGTTACTTGACCTTTTTCCCTTACTGCTTTTAATATTCTCTCTTTGTTTTGTGTATTTGATGTTTTGATTATTATGTGCCAGAAAGTATTTCCTTTCTGGTCCAAACTATTTGGAGTTCCTTAGGCTTGTATGTTCATGGGCAATCTTTCTTTAGGTTAGGGAAGTTTTCTTCTATAATTCTGTTGAAGATATTTACTGGCCCTTTAATTTGGAAATCTTCCTTCTCATCTATATCTATTATCCTTAGGTTTGGTCTTCTCATTGTGTCCTGTATTTCCTGGATGTTTTGTGTTAGGATCTGTTTGCACTTTGCATTTTCTTTGATTGTTGTGTCAATGTCTTCTATGGAATCTTCTGCACCTGAGATTCTCTCTTCCATCTCTTGTATTCTGTTGGTGATGCTTACATCTTTGGCTCCTGATTTCTTTTCTAGGTTTTTCTATCTCCTGACTTGTCTCCCTTTGTGATTTCTATTGTTTCTACCTCCATTTTTAGTTTCTATATGGTTTTGTTCAATTCCTTCTTTTGTTTGGTTGTGTTTTCCTGTAATTCTTTAAGGGATTTTTGAGTTTCCCCTTTAAGGGCTTCTACCTGTTTTCCTTATGTTCTCCTGTAACTCTTTAAGTACTTTTTGTGTTTCCTCTTTTAGGTCTTCTACCTGCTTAGCTGTGTTCTCCTGTATATCTAAATGGAATTATTTATGTCCTTCTTAAAATCCTCTACCAGCATCATTAGATATGATTTTAAATCTGAATATTGCTTTTCTAGTGTGTTGGGGTA
Source organism: Mus minutoides (assembly GCA_902729485.2). Taxonomy (NCBI): domain Eukaryota; kingdom Metazoa; phylum Chordata; class Mammalia; order Rodentia; family Muridae; genus Mus; species Mus minutoides. The sequence goes on from LR751264.1 coordinate 83,825, forward strand.
TCCAGGACTCACTGTAGTGGGAATACTGGGTTCTGATGATGACAATGAGTTTTGGTTTCTATTGGCAATATTCTTGTGTTTCTCTTTTGCCATCTGGTAATCTCTTGTGTTAGATGTTCTTGCTGTCTCTGGCTAGAGCTTGTTCCTCCTGTGAGTCTGTAAGCCTGTGTCAACACTCCTGGGAGTCCAGCTCTCTCCTGACAAGACTAGTGCACAGAGGGCTGTGCAACAGCCCCACGTCTTGGGTGCAGATGGAGGCAGGTAGGAACCAGTGTCTCTACTGCTTCTGTGGCCTGAGCACTCTTGACTGTCGAGCCTTAGACAGTCACTGGAGATAAAATGGTGATTTCCCCCTTAGTCCAGGGGTCAGAGCACTCCCTGGAGGCAAGCTCTCCCCTGGCCAGGAAGGTGCAAGGAGGGCCGAGGAACAGCCCCACCTCCTGGGTGCAGATGTAGGCCCTTAGGACCCTATCCCAGCTGCCCTGCTGCTTCTGTGGACTGTGTCCTCTTGAATGGACCCGCCTTCATATGTAGGCATTTCAATTTCCTTGATTGAGAGTAAAATCATGTTGCCACTGAAACATGGCATCTTAATCCATAGCACTGAACTACAATAAGTACTTGAAAGTTTTTTTTTAACATTTCATATATGTTTGCAATGAAATATGATTATATCTAACTTTTATTTTTGTACTTGTTCCACCTATATCTCCCAAAATTTATCCTTGATTCCTTCTAACTTTCTCTCTCTCTCTTTCTCTCTCTCTCTCTGATAAATCTCTCTCTCTCTTTCTGATAAATCTCTTCATGTTTCTCTATATGTCTTTGTCTGTCTTTGTCTCTGACTCTCTCCCTCCACTCTCTCTCTTATAAATCACTATGTCCAGTTACAATTGTAGGAAAGTAGCTATTGACAAAAACACATGAATTTAACAAGTGGGAACTAAGTGGGAAAACTCTTCAAAAAGAATGATTTTCTCTCCCAGTACCTTAAAGCTGCTAGTAGTTTCGTATTAATGAGTGGAACCTGGAGAAAACTTCTACATCTGCTGTGATTGATATTCTAGAGGATTTCTGAAGGCAACCATACCTGTGTTACATTCATGATTGCATAGATGTTTCATATCCAAAAGGTAATATTAATTTTTATGTTTTTGAATATGTAAACATAACATATCATTCACTCAATAAATGTAACTACAATGGTGATCACATAGTACTGGTTTATTATTGTGTTTTTACACAGTCTGTAGTTGACCTTGAGAAAAGTCAAGCCACAGGCTCTAAGAAAAAATATTTGAATATAAAAAACATAAAACCAAGCCGGGCATGGTGGCACATGCCTTTAATCCCAGCACTCAGAGGCAGAGGTAGGCAGATTTCTGAGTTCGAGGCCAGCCAGGTCTACAAAGTGAGTTCCAGGACAGCCAGGGCTATACAGAGAAACCCTGCCTCAAACAACAACAACAACAACAACAACAACAACAACAAAATCATAAAACCGATACAGAACAAAACAAAAAACAAAAAACTTTTTCAGCCAAATTTTGAGCTAATTATACATCTGAAAGTGTTTTCCACTGACACATAAAGGCTTAACTTGCTTCTAATTCAATTTCAATACAAACAAATTGCTCACATTAGAGAAGTAGTTGGTCTGTCTTATGAAAACACAGTTCACTAAATTAGTGTTCATATTTTTTTCTACAGTTCAATTTTGATATACATGCCTATGTCACTTATAAGATCATGGTCACCACATTAGTTCCGTTGGATAAATGACAAATGTTATGATTTGGTTTTGGACATTCTCCAAAATCTCATGTGTGGTACTCCACAGCTGGTACTGCTATTGAGCAGAGATAGGTCCAGGAAAAAACTTTGTAGGTGGATCCATTAAATGGGTTCATTGGTGAAAGAGCTATTACTAGGTATACAGAGCTAAAGGAAGTAATTCATTAGTATCCTCTAAATGTTACTTTTATTTCCTCAGATGAATAATGAAATGAGAGCCATTTTTCAATCTATTCTTACGCCTAGGTCTGGAAGCTTCTTGCCTCTGTACAATCTAATATTCCAAGATGACTGTTTCAATCTGGCTTCTCACGACTTCTGACTGAATTTCTCTGCCTGGCCTCATATTAACTTAGGCAATGTGGCTAATCTTCTGGTACATTATCATTCTCAGGCTCATTCTATCTTAAGTTGTGTCTAGCTTCTTCTCAGTGTAGCCTGTCTCTGTCAAACTGTCCTGGTAAATCTGCTATATACACACAATATCAATCACACACTACACTACTCTACCACCCTGTTTTTTGTCCTGCTTTTCTTCTGCTGCTGTTCTCATATGAGTTAGATTTATCCAAATCCAATCTCTTACTCATTCTGTCAAATCTTTCTTTGTAAACAAGGAGACTGGAGTTAATACATAATTAAACTTTGTACCTACGAAGGAAGGTGTTAGATGAAATGGAATTAACAATCTCTAAGTCCACACATGATTCATGTACAGACATAAGGTCGGTCTAGTATGAGATTGGGTCTCGTACAGATGTAAGTCCGACCAAGTATAGAAACCTACATTAGAGAAGGTCTCGTCAGCCGTTGCTGCATTAAAATTCCTCTGTAGCCTTGGCTCACACTCTGCTTCATAACTAACTAGAAATGCATATCTTTTTCATTAATGCATTTGGCCAGAATTTTTCAGTCATTTTATAAACAATGGAGAAAGCCAAACAGGGTATAATCTGTAATTAAAAACACATGAGTTTCATTCAGATTTATTTTTTATCAACTATTTTATTAAAGAAAATTATAGACTAAAAAAAACAAGAAAGTAAGATAATATAGAACAAAGCAAAACAAAACAAAGCAAAGTTCCCATAATCTTAATACTTTCATTTTCACTTTGTCGAATAGACTATATCTTGGCATTAGCTATGTCTTAGGTAATACTTGTCTAAATATCCTTCTAAATGTTCAAATAAATACAAAGAATTTAAGTATTTAGGTATCTGCACATATAAATATAAATTTATAATACAAAGTATTGACTGTAGTGCACTACTGTATTGAACCTTTATTATTGTTATTCTCATGTAAATCATTTAAATCTAGTTTCAAAGCTTTTCCCTTGGAGATGATGCTAAAATATTTCTCTATGAATACAAAATGAGACAATTGGATTCTGCCACAAACATTTTTCATCAGTGAATCACTTTTTATCATCCAAATCATATGTATAGCAGTATAGAAATATATTTTATAGTTTTATATTTCTCAACAAATATCTAAAAATGTCCCCTCAATGGTATGCTATTTAAAAACAATTAATTGGCATAATTTTAGTTAGGATAGAGAGCAGCAAATGTATTCTTGATTTCTTCTGAGTAGTTTTTAAAAATATTAAAAGCTATATGAGGTGAAAGACCCAAAGGTGAGGCGACACCCCAAATCACTCATGAGAAACGGCCTTGAAGCAAACTGCAAGAGGACTATTATTTTATTTCAAGAGCGCTCTAGGGCCCACAGTTTATAGAGAACTGTGTCACCCAGAGTAGCTGGGTAAGGGGGAATTTAAAGGGACAAACCACAACTCAAAGGGGTGAGGAGGGCGTCTAAGTGGTTGAAGGATCTCCACATAAAACCAGAGACACTGAAACTTATAGAGGAGAAAGTGGGGAAGAGCCGCAAAAATATGGGCACTGGGGAAAATTCCTGAATAGAACAGCAATGGCTTGTGCTGTAAGAGTGAGAATTGACAAATGGGACCTCATAAAGTTGCAAAGCTTCTGTAAGGCAAAAGATACTGTCAACAAGACAAAACGGCCACCAACAGATTGGGAAAGGATCTTTACCAATCCTAAATCGGATAGGGGACTGATATCCAATATATATAAAGAACTCAAGAAGGTGGACACCAGAAAATCAAATATCCCCATTAAAAAGTGGGGCACAGAGTTAAACAAAGAATTCTCAACTGAGGAATACCGAATGGCTGAGAAGCACCTGAAAAAATGTTCAACNGTCTTCAACCCTCTAGGTGGAAGAATAACATGAACTAACTAGTTCCCCCTGCGCTCATGTCTCTAGCTGCATATATGGAAGAAGATGGCCTAGTTGGCCATCATTGGGAGGAGAGGCCCCTTGGTCATACAGACTCTATATCCCGCAGTACAGGGGAATGCCAGGGCCATTACGTGGGAGGGGGTGGGTAGGGGAGCAGGGCGGGGACGCTGGAGGGTGAGGGAAAATTTCTGGATATTATGTGAAATGTAAATGAAGAAAATATCTAATAAAGAGAAAAAAATTAAAAAAAAAACCACTAACAGAATGATAATCAAGAATAATTCTAGCTTCTGGAAAGAACCTAAATGTTCCTCAACAGAGGAATGGATACAGAAAATGTGGTACATTTACAAAATGGAGTACTACGCAGCTATTAAAAACAATGAATTTATGAAATTCTTGGGCAAATGGATGTATTTGGAAGATATCATCTTGAGTGAGGAAACCCAATCTCAAAAGAAGTCACTTGATATGCACTTACTGATAAGCGATATTAGCACAGAGACATAGAATACACAAGATACAATTTCCAAAACACAAGAAAATCAAGAAGGAAGACCAATGCATGGATACTTATTCCATGCTAGAATAGGGAATAAAATATCCATGGAAGGAGTTACAGAGAAAAAGTTTGGAGCTAATACGAAGGATGGACCATCCAGAGACTGCCCCACCTGGGGATCCATTCGATAAACAGCCACCAAACACAGACACTACTGCATACTACAGCAAGATTTTGCTGAAAGGACCCTGATATAGCTGTCTCCTGTGAGGCTTTGCCAGTGCCTGGCAAATACAGAAGTCAATGCTCACAGTCATCTATTGTATGGAACACAGGGCCCCCAATGGAGGAGCTAGAGAAAGTACCCAAGGAGTTGAAGGGTCTGCAACCCTATAGGTAGAACAACAATATGAACTAATCAGTACCCTCCGACCTCATGTCTCTGGCTGCATATGTAGCAGAAGATGACCTTGTAGGCCATCATTGGAAAGAGAGGCCCCTTGGTCTAGCAAACTTTATATGCCCCAGTACAGGGGAATGCCAGGGCCAAGAAGTGGGAGTGGGTGGGTAGGGGAGCAGGGCAGGTGGAGGGTATAGGGGACTTTTGGGATAGCATTTGAAATGTAAATGAAGAAAGTTACTACAAAAAATTAAAAAAAAAACGAATAATTCTAAGTTTAGCACTCTTGATCATATAATTAACTACAACATAATATGTAGTTCAACAAAGCAATTTATTTTTCTCTTTCATAACCTTCTACTCTTGTTCTTATCATAGCCAAAATTTTGATTTATATTTTTTCAAAGAAGACTAAGAAAATCTATTGCTCAACCATAAATGGGATACATATGTCACATTCCTTACCCCCAAAGCTCAAAGGGCTTGAGAATGGAAGCAAAAAATATTTTAAGAGCTAGAGGCAGTAGAAGACTTTTGTGAAACAGTTTTTTGTAGAAATGACAGGGCCATTATAGATAAGGACACATGAATTGGTGGTGGCTGCATCTATTAGATCGGCCCAAGATCAAGCCAGCCAAAATTTTAACATGGATTGGAAAAGGGAACATGGAATCCCATCCTTAGCTGGGATGCTGTTGGTAACTGGTAGCTGCTATGGGGAAGATAATGCCAGTTATCTTCAAGAATGTTAGCACAAATAGGCTACCTATCCTGTATGAATCCAGGTTCCTCCGGGTGGCACAAGAGCACAAACTGTACTTGAAAACAGTACATGAAAATTTTGGAATATAATTGATGGGTATATAGGAAGAAGGTAGATTTTAGAGTGGTTTTGTTCAGAGTAATCTGCACTCATGAAATTCTCAAACAATAAAAAGGAATATTGCATGAGCTCTATAGAGAAATTTAGGTTCTGTGAATTTTCTTTTTAAAGTTATATCCCAGTACCTGCTCTTTGGAACATTGATGTTCAAGAAGAGTTCTTTGATCTATTTATGTGTACATGATCAAATTCTCTTACAAAATACTGATGCTGGCTTCTAGCTTGCCCCTTGCTGTGCAAAGATGAATTCAGGGGAGATAGGAATATGCACTTTGAATGAGCTGGAAAACCAGATAGAGTTCAAGCCAGCATCCTACTTTGCTTGTAGTGTGAATGGAACACCCAGGAAGAATATAGTTAAAGAAATATTCTTGAATAATAAAAACAAAAATTAAAATTTACTCGTAATTAGTTACTTTATTGACAAAATATGTGTGGGTACATGTGATTCTCCAGAGAAGCTTGAAGGACAGCTTTCTGGAGCTGAGCACTGATGTTCATCAATTTTGTGTTCTGAAAATAAAGCTCAGGTCACCTTGGTAAATTGGCAATGACCTTTTCTGATGAAAAGGTCTGCATCTTTTGCTATGAAACCACATCTTACACCAATGATCCTATACTATGTACTTGAAATACGCAGAGGTGGTAACTACTTATCAGAACTGTAAATCTATGTATGCACTACATATGCCTAGAAACTAAAATAAAACTGTAATATACATATATGTAATGCACTTTATATGTTCATAGTCTTCAATAAAATATATTCATTCATTAAAATTTTGCTTAATAAAGTTTTCCCAATAACACAATAAAATATGATTACTTTAAGCAAAGCTTGGTAAGGAAGGAATTACAGGAAGGGAATATGTATTTGTGAAGTGAACCAAGTTAAAGAATCTGTATGCTAGAACTTCATATTTGCATACTCAACTAATTAAAGATTAGTATATACATGTAATATATATATATATATATATGTGTGTGTGTGTGTGTGTGCATGTGTGTACATATGCTTTATATATTATAAATATATAAAATTCCAGTCTGTCTTAAATGTGTAATATTTTTCTACACATTATTCTTTAAATAATAGATTTATATATCTTTTTATATATAATTTATTTTGTATTAGTTAACTGGAAACAAATTCAGAATATGTTTAAGCTGCACATTTGAGTTGATCAGCCTAGTTTCAAAGAATAAGTGAGTATCTGTAGGTGTTTTTTATATTACTGAGAAGAATCAAGGAATAACCATATTCTTGTTCATAAGTATTATATGCAACAAGCAAGAGTGAAAATGCACAAAGTGCTATTGAACATATGATCCTACAACACTTGCAAAAATGAGAACATAGTAGTGTGCAGGTGTCATGTAACTGTCATGGAACCATGAATGCTATAATCTAGACCTGCCAAGCAAGATGTATTCACTGGGGCAATATAGGCAAGTTGTTCACAGGGTAAAAAACTATTTGCTTGATTACATTTGAGGTTTGCTCCAGAGAAGGGAATTTATGTGTGGTACCATAAGTATTGCTAAAACTTTTACCTAAAGATGTCAAAGACATGGGTGTGAACTTTATTCACATTTTTATTGATTTTTTTCTATTATATTGGGTACTGATTAAGGCAGAAACACATTACCATTCAAAATGCTAAAAATAAGTTACTGTGGTTTTGTTCAAGCATAGATGGGACATGTATAACACACAATTACCACCAAGGCTCAGAGAATATCACAGAAGAAGGAGAAGACAGCATAAGAATCAAGATAGGGAGGATTATGATGGAATACTGGCTTATGAGCCTGGCATAAACTCACAGCATCTGTGGTTACTTATATAAGACATGGATAAGAACAATCCAGTTAAAAATTCCAGTCTGTAGTTTAGATGGATTTCCCATGGGCTATCTATAGCAGAGATGTCATTGGTGATTAATGGCTACTGGGTACCGATACAAATTTTTTCCTGAAGTTATCATTTTAAAAGTTTTTAGACAAACTGTACTTTGGACATATTTTTTTATTATAAAGTAAACTTTAATTTACTTTATCATAAAATTAAATTTGATTTCCACATTGATGTGTTGATTATTTCAAAGTACACTACTTAATTTCCACATGCTTAAAGAACATCCTGTGGATGTTTTACTGCCCAAGATACAATAATTCATGGTTGATGCTATATAAGGGGTTAAATAAAACATTTGTGTTCTTCTTCTAGTTATAATTGAAGCAAATTAAATTGTTTCAATTCATAAAGATCTAAAACTGCCATAATAAATTCTAACTTATTTGTAAGAAAGTTCTCATGAGAATAACTTGGAAATGTATTTTGAAATAAATAAAATACAAGTAATTATGTCCTTTAATTTGTTTTAAATGTGACAAAGTACGTCACACTTTGGAAAAAAAGATATATCATCAACCATGAGTTAATGTACTCATAATTTATGAGTGAATTAAGGTTACAGACTTGGTAATTTACACTAGAAAAATCAAGGAAAATATTACCAATATCCTAGGGTCTTTATAAACTTGAACATTAGTTTAAAAATTGACTATTAGCAAGAGACACATATTATTTTCTTAAAATATAGTAATTTGCTTTCTTAGACAATGCTAAGAGAACAGACCATCCATCAGTGAGCATATATCAATACCCAATATTTGGTGCAATATTTCTGTGATGGATATTTCAGTACATTAGATAATTGCTGCATAAAGAATAAATGAGGATATAGAATTTGTGAATATATAGAACACAAACAATATGCTTTAATATATAAGGTATCACTGAATAGCTATAATATACCAAACTTAAGAATGCATTGATTTTAATTGTTTATGTTTTTTTATTACCACTAATATAGCATCAACCAAGAATTATTTTATCTTGGGCAGTAAAACAAACATAAATTACAGGATGATCTTTAAGCATTAAAGGAGAAATTAAGTGCTTTAATCAAGTAATTCAAACTATACTTTGAAATATTCAACGCATCAAAGTGTCAAGAAACAAATAATCTCTTTAAAATAGAGAATGAGAATTGAAAACATTATGCATTGTGATACAGATTTGTTGGGTGCAACCGAACGGACACTGATTTTAATTCATGGCATTTACGGCTCATGTTGTGAAGAAAAAATTATTAAAATCAACAAACTAAGCTTTTACTAGACTAAGAAAAGATATAAAACAAACCAACTCAAGGGTAAAGAAGAAATCAAGAACAAGCACAATGAAAAGGAAAGCAGGGAATATTGAAGGTATGAAAATGTTTAGTACACGATACCTAATAGACCAACTAAATGGTTATATTGGTAAAAACCATTGAAAAGATTATAGGGGAGAAGCTTATAGTGTGTAACATATAATTATTTTCCCAATAAATTCCAATAATAATTGCATATTCCACATTGCCAATAACTTAATGGCTAATTTGTATTTTACTATCTCTGTCTTCATACTCTTCTTTGATTTTCTATGTCTTTTTCCATAACACAGATCTCTAAGACCTTGTCTTAGTAAGTTTCAAAGGAATGTGAGACAGCATGTCTAACTGCAACTAACTAACTCTCTTTTTCTATTTGGTAAATAATGTTTGGTAGGTGCTGTATAAAATTTCTATGCACTGTTAATTTAATTTAAACCAAATTATATTATATTATATTATATTATATTATATTATATTATATTTGTTGCTTCTCCACTATATCCACTGCTAAACAAAAATCTTTAGATTTTTGTTTATTTTTGTATGAATTGTACACATTTATAGTTATCATGATGTATTCATGACTTTAAGCTTTAAATATAAGTAAAGACATCTCTTAGAAATTAATAAAATATTGAGTTTCTGAGCCACTGGGAGATTGGCTATTTACACAAACTAGAAGGTCCATCATGGTCTATTAGAAGCTGATACTTCGGAGGTATGGCCAGGCCCTGAAAAGAAGGACTATTAGTTTTTCTAATTACAAATAAATTTGTGACCACTTGGAAATTGATATTCTTTCTGATTTTCAGGGAAATTAAAATTTGAATATTTTCATATTTACTCATTTATTCAACAAATATTTATTGCATTTTTTATGACTCTTGGGAATTTTTAGTTTCAAGGGAAGTTATTGATCACCAACTATGTCAATACTACCAAAGATATTATAAAAGTAATAAATACATATATAATCTTCTTCATGAAACTGAACCAGATATTTAAGACCAATTGTGAATAAATATTTTATTGTAGACAAATAGTAGAGCTTATGGTTCCAAATGAAATCTAACTAAATGGATCAGCTTCTGCATTTGCTTGTTTGTTCGTGTGGTTAATTTCTGGTGCATTATTCCCATGAACATAGGATTATTTGATAGCAATGAAAATACATTACAAATAATTGTTCATTGTTCAGTGGCTAGCAAGGCATGGTGCCAGAGATAAACCTTATGGTTTCCCTCTGTGAAATTTTACCTTGCTTACTGAGGGTTGATTTGACAGCAGGTGTGAGATTGGGTCTGATTTGATCTTAGATTTTTGTCATTTATCCTTTGTCACATCTCTATTTTTGAAGCATCTGTTTGGTAGTCTTCAGGTAATTTACTGTTTGTCAAACCATTAGGAGAAGTTGGTACTAATCATGTCAGACCTGGTAAATGGCTCTGCCTTTATCAGAGGAAGAATTCATTCTGTTTGATTCTGTTAAAATAGACCTAGAATCACAGGAGTGATTAAGAGCAGGGTGGGAAATTGATCACAGTAATCCAAGCCTTTCCTTTAGTATTTTAAGGACATAAGACATTATACAGAAATACATATTCATTTGCTTATTGATATTTTATAGAGCACACAGAAGAAATGCCATCCATCGCCTATGGTTTGTAACACATGTACAACTGTGTATTCTGCTTTTTCTTCTGGTCAATTAGTAACAAGATCTAATTATTAGGGGATAGGATTCTGCTTTTCAAAACCTACTTTAATAAGTATACATAATTGGATATTAGTCCCCTATCAGATTCAGGATTGGTAAAAATCCTTTCCCAATCTGTTGGTGGCATTTTGTCTTATTGACAGTGTCTTTTGCCTTACAGAAGCTTTGTAATTTTATAAGGTCCCATTTGTCAATTCTTGATCTTACAGCACAAGCCATTGCTGTTCTGTGAGGTAATTCAATCACAAAAGAAGTCACTTGAAATTCACGCACTGATAAGAGGATATTAGCACAGAATCTTAGAATACCCAAGATACAATTTGCAAAACACAAGAAAATCAAGAAGAAGGAAGACCAGCATGTGGATACTTCATTCCTCCTTAGAATAGGGAACAAAATACCCATGAAAGGAGTTACAGAGAAAAAGTTTGGAGCTAAAACAAAAGGATAGATTATCCAGAGACTAACCCACCCGGGGATCCATCCCATAATCAGTCACCAAACCCAGACACTATTGCATAGGACAGCAAGAGTTTGATGTAGGGACCCTGATATAACTGTCTCATATGAGGCTATGCCAGTGCCTGGCAAATACAGAAGTGGATGCTCACAGTCATCTATGTGATGGAACACAGGGCCCCCAATGGAGGATCTAGAGAATGTACCCAAGGAGCTGAAGGCGTCTTCAACCCTATAGGTGGAACAACAATATGAACTAACCAGAACCTCCAGAGCTTGTGTCTCTAGCTGCATATGTAGCAGAAGATGGCCTAGTAGGCCATCATTGGGAAGAGAGGTCTCGTGGTCTTGCAAACTTTATATGCCCCAGTACAGGGGAACGCCAGGGCCAAGAAGTGGGAGTGGGTGGGTAGGGGAGCAGGGAGGGGTGGGGTAGAGGGAACTTTCAGAATAGCATTTGAGATATAAATTAAGAAAATATCTAAAAAAAAAAAAGTATACTTAAATGCTTTAAGCTCTCCTAGTTCACTACCCACAAGAGGTTATGGAAAGAAAAGATTAATACAGAAAAGGAGGATGTGGACCTGTTTCCAAATAGTTCTTTAGGAGTGGATCCAATCTGTAATATCAGGATATCATCAGTTCAATTCACATGAATCAGCAGCAGTAGCTTGATCCACTCACAACCATCATTTGTGAATCAGCCACAGCAGTTCAATTAAGAAGAAACCCCAAGGCTCTGCCAATTGTTTTGAGTTGGCCTAATCAGTTAGAAGCAGATGCAACAGCGCCAGAAGTTCTTGGGTGCACTTTCCCCTACAAAGTCATGCCAAAATGATCAGTAAAGAAGGCAGGACAAGCCAATGCCACACAGCAGTGTCCCTTGTCTGTTGTGTTATAGGAAAACATTGCGTGCCTTTTCCCTAGGTAGCTTCATGAAAAAACACCACATGTTTGTTCTCAGGACAAGCATGCTTTGGTAAGACAGTTTCCAGAAAAGCATCATATGACATAACTGAGTCTCCAAAGAAACCAGAAATGTCCACTTAGCAAGGGTTCAAGGATAAAATACAGCAAATTACATATATGAATTATGCATGGTTTTTGACATGACATTTATGTTTTTCTTTTAGTATACCTTAATAAAATGATTCAATTTAATTTCTCTTTCATGTTTTTTTTTGTTTCCATTAGCTCCTTCTATAGAATTCCTTAAACCTATGAAACTCATCTTTTAATATGTTAGAATTTTTTTAAGTGAAGAATGGTCCTTGACATGCTTCTAAATTGAATCTGTTATTGATGATTCTAGATTTTGTTGTAAATAGGCATGATCTAGTATTTTTTCTATTGACAAGGTTTTGTTGCTTTGAAATAATTCTCAGGTGTGAAATTATTTGGTAATAATTATATTAGTGTATTTATTATTATAATCAGAGAGAAAGATTACAAAACATAGGGTAATAGAGAAAATATTTTTAACTATTGTGCTTGATATGGGCATCTGAAACTATTTCAAGAAAGGCAGAGCTATTGTGACATTCTGTGCTTACAGCAACAGGACAGAAAATTATCATTTCTTCTCACTCCTGCCGTTGCTAGAGACTATGACTGTTTCAACTCCTGAAGTATCAATAGGGGTTTATTTATTGATGCTTTTTGTTTATACTCTGTAAAGTATTGGTTAATATACGTTGTCAGGTTTTCCTGTTACTTCATTTTCATTTCTTTGGGCTTTATCATTCTCTTTAGTATTGTAGATATTCAACTAGGATAACAAGGTAAAGTAAGTATTCCATGTTTAATAGCTTTTACATTTCAGTTTTATATTACTTTTTACTGTGCATTTTAAAGTATTCACGTTATGAAATGTAAAATTTTCTTTAAGGCTTTATGCAAAAACCTTAGTGAATATTTTATTCTTTTGTTTTTCTTAAAAGAGCTTAGTTTTGAGGAATCAATAGAAAACTAAACATTTGTTTGATGAACACATTGTTTGATACTGCCTTTTTTACACAACTAAATATGTCACCATTATATGTAAAAAGAATAAACACAAGTCAATATTGCTTTACACACACACTGAGAGAGAAAGAGAGAGAAGAGGAATAGAGAGAGAGAAGAGAGATAGGAGAGAGAGAGAGAGTGATCAAAATCTAGACCTGTAGGTGGTGGCACAGGCTTATAGTCTCAGAATTTTGGAAGCTGATACAGTAAGATTAATGTCAATTAAAGACTAGCTTGCTCTACACAGCATGACTCTCTGTTTTAAAGAAAATCACAAATATTTTATTTAATCAAATAAGGTAAAAATCTGCAAATGTGTCATTAAAATGTATTTGTTCTTTTATATGTTTAATGTATTTTATATCTACATTATATAAATAAATCATCTTATTTACTCCTACAATATTTTATTATTATGATGGCAATATTTTCTTATATTAAATTGGCTATTATATGGTTTAATCGTAATGAAATATCAAAATTATATTCACAATGGCTGTGAACTCTGTGGACTTTTCCACAAGGCAGATTAGTGTTTGTGGAGGATCATAAGCTTTCTGGGTTCAGAAGCTGAAATTTGTGCTGAGATTACAGCCTAGACATGGACATTGTCATGAATATTGAAAAGAATCTCCTAAGAATTCTCCCCAGTTGTCTTTGATTGGTAAACGAAAAGCTGAACAGCCAATGATTAGGCAGAGAATATAGGAAGGCTGGACTTCTGAATCTGGCTCATGGTTCTAGGGATGAGATCTAAGGAGAAAGACTTCACCACAAGGCAGACAAGAGTCCAGGTCACTATGAGATCAACCATGAGGAGAAGGCCCCAAGGGAGTTCTCCAGGAGCACAGGCAGCTGCAGCAGAGTGACCCAGGGAGAAACTAAATGTAGTTAACTTGAGGCATATGTCTGATACATAGGGAAGATAACATGGAAGGTTAGTTATTGCGCTTAAAGCTGGCTGAATAAATCAATAGATCTCTGTCTCAATTATTTGGGAGCTAGAAGGGTTAGAAACGACTGCCATTTTTAAGTTTCATCCTATTATCTGGTATAAGCATTTTCTCAGTTGAGGTTTCCTCTTCCAAATAACTTTAGCTTGTGTCAAGTTGTCATAAAATTAGGCAGCACCATTGGCCAGAGATAAAATTTAAGCCTGTGATAGATACAATTATGTAGCAGATATGCAGCTTGGTCTTCATGTGTGTCCCCCAGCAATTGGAGTGGGGGCTGCCTCTGACTCAGACTCTGTTCCTTGCCTTTGGAATCCTTTCCTCTAACTGCACTACATTGTCCTCAGTGGGCAGGGATGAACCTACTCCTGATGAGATTTGATGTGCCAGGCATATTGGTATTTGGGGAGTTGGTATCCTCTCAGTGTTGGGACTGTAAAGTGAGATGAAAAGAGGGAGGGGTCCACAACTGAGGTGTAAGGTGACTAAATAAATAAAAAGAAAAATGGGATAGGTAAATGAGATTATAAGAAAATCCTCACATTGTGAATGGCAGTTATCTATAAGATAACTGCCTTGTGAATGGCAGTTATCTATAAGCAAAAGTTCACCTTGGACAGGCTCAAACAGACCACTGGTGACAACCAAAGTTTAGTCTAACTTGAGTTTGAAGAACACCGAATTTATAAGAATATTAGCTACAATTCTTGCCAGACTCCACTGCCGAACCCACAACCTATGGCTCAGAATTAGTTTTATCATAGTTCCAATAAAAAATTATGTCCGGGTAAAATGTTGCTTGCTTCTAGACTTAACTTGGTTCGGTGGATCCTATTTCTTTCTATTAGATAAGTGAAATTTCCATAACTATACCTTTTAATACTTAGAATTTAGAGGGGTAATAATGAATATTTGAAGAATAACCTTTTTAAACACCAATATGACTATTGGGTTTAAGTAAAGTTATACTGACTAAGTTAAAATATGAAGAGTTCCTACTGTATTCATATAGTTCATTGCTTCCTCTTCAAGAACTTATATCAGTCAAATATAAAAAGTTCATTTCTTCAGCGTCATCTCAAGCACAATTTAAGCTCAGATAGTTTTTTCAATATTGTTGTTGCAATTGTTTTTATTTAAGAAGAATACTATAATTTTTTTTTTTTAGTTTTTCTTTCAATTCCTAATAGTTAACTTTAAAATAGCTGAAAAACAGCTCTGATATTGTAGGAAATTGAAGATTATATTGATATTTCACAAATCAACTTTGTGTTCTCTACTGATTAGTTTTTGTAGATCCATCCATCCATTCAGTCATCCATAAAAGACTCATCACTTCTAGAGTGTGTCAGTACAACTCTAGCCACCAAACTTAGAATTATGAAGTATAAGCAAGAACCCCAAATGAAGATCAGCAATATCTGGCAAAAATCACAAATTCTGTTTTTGTTTTGTAACAATATGAAGGAATAGAATTACATAGGAGTTGGATCTTGCCACATTAATACATTTCTCTATCCCCTTTACCTCTTTCTTGGATCTTTACAGGAATATTTATGATACATAGTTCATGAATTGTGAAACACTGCACTGCATTTTGCCTTTGTTGTGTTATGTGACACTTCTGAGATCTAACGTACAGCAGGCAAAGTGTCTTGTAACACACTGGTTACTGAATTTTCTCTCCTTGTACTAGATATATAGTCACAATTAATTTTAATGTGTGTGTTACATCTTCAGCATAAATGTAAAAATATATTAACCGGTGTAAAGTAATATACCATAGAAATTAACAACTAGTGATGAAAGCATTTTGAGTAACACAGAAGATAAGCAATGGCACTAGTTTTACGATATAATTATTTCTTGCCAGTATTTAATAGGATTTTTTTCATTTACAGCAAAGTTTTCCCTTAAACCTTTTGTCAGAGGTTAGTGGGAGAGAATATTTTGTGACTGTTCTAAAAAGCTGAATTTAGAACTGAATTCTTTTCTTTGAAAACAGCAGAAACCACATTAATAATTTATCCTTCTTCTCCATTCATCTCCAACATACCACTCATGTAAATAGCTTTGAACAGATTTGGGACTTAACATATGCTCCAGTTCACTTTAACTCTTCGAAAGATGTAAGTAAAATTTAAAACTATAATCATGTGATGTAGTTCTCATGCCCTAGATGATTCTTACTGAGCTGCTATAGACGTGCCTGCTTGCATCAATTTATTTCCTCTACCAGCTTGCTTCATTACCTGAAATTCTCTTCATTAAAATTTCTTCTTTGATCAAAGTATTGTGCTTCTAGAAGGCCCTTTTTAATGTAAAAACCTTTATTCATTATTTAATGTTACACAATATTACATCCCAAAATGAGAACCAGAATTAAGACACACCTCCGAGGCAAAGAACTTGAAATGATAATATTTTGGCTAAAAGAATGAGAAAACTTGGGTCACAAGTGAAATCTGAGAAAGGTGAAAATAAGGCTGAAGGGTGACATTGTAATAACCTTCTCAGAATCAATCACAAATGCTCTTGGTTTCCATGTCCTATTTAGGCAAATGATATTCTGAATATTTGTAACATTTTCATATATGAAAGTTTTTCTGAATTTACAGATAAAAGCATAATCAACGTGATGTGGGGACATTGAAGTGTCCAAATATACTGTACCATGAGATACTGAGAGTCCAGACAGCAGTCAGGTCTACTCCAAATATTTTTGACCACGTACAGCTTACTATATTTTGTATTCTAAGGGCAGAATGCTATAGTTCTCATTGAAGCAGAACACTCTAATCATACAAGTTCACAACAGGTCAGGTTAACGCTGCATACAAGTTCACAACAGGTCAGGTTAACCTGAATCAGCTCCTGTCCCTTCATGTTCATCTGTTCTGTCCTTTCTCTTCCACCTTCACAGGAAATTTTATACTTTTTCTTCACTTGCTCAATTTCTTTCTTCTCACAGATGGTGGTGTCCACCTACTACACTATTGATTATTTTAGGACAACTGTTGTAATAATTCTCCCCATTTAGTGTTCTTCTGATTTTATGAACTGTTTAAAGCTTGTAAGTATTGGAGCATTGTTCAAACTGTATAGAAATTCGGTGTCCTGAGTTGAAATTTTGATTGGATTAAGTAATCTATTTTTTAATCAGTTGTTATCTCCATTTTTCTTAATGGTCAGGTGGCTAGGCATGGGTTAGCAATGGTGCCTATGTATAGGTTATCAATTTCTAAGTCCTGTGGTTGCCAATTGTTTTTATCTAAAGAAATGATGTTTGGATATCTATGTGGTTGTCATCCAATAGATTGATGAATTCCTAAATAAATATACAGAAGTCTTAGAGACAAAGACAGATTTACCATAAGACTCTAAGATCAATTATAGACAAATGGGACTCCATAAAGTTGGAAAGCTTCTGTAATGCAAAAGGCACTGTCAACAGGACAAACAGCAACCTACAGATTAAGAAAAGAAATTTACCAACCCTATATCTGATAGAAGGGTAATATCCAATATATAAAAAGAACTCAAGAAGTTACACTGCAGAGAAACAAATAACCCTATTAAACATGGAATACAGAGCAAAACAAAGAATTTTCAACTGAGGAAACTTGAATGGCAGAGAAGCACCTAAAGAAATGTTCAACATCCTTGGTCATCAAGGAAATGCAAATCAAAATGACCCTGAGATTCCACTGCACATCAGTCAGAATGGCTAAGATCAAAATATCAGGTGACGTCAGAAGATAGAGAGGATGTAAAGAAAGAGGAATTCTCTTCCACTGTTGGTGTGATTGCATGCTGGTAGAATCACTCTGGAAATCAGTCTGGCAGTTCCTTAGAAAACTGTAAATATTTTTACCTAAGGACCCAGCTATACCACTCCTGGGCATATACCCAAAAGATGTTCCAACATATAACAAAGACACATGTTCCAATCCATTCATAGCAGCTTTAATTCATAATAGCCAGAAACTGAATACAACCCAGCTGTTCCTCAACAGAGAAATGGATACAGAAAATGTGGTACATTTCCACAATGGAGTACTACTCAGGTATTAAAAATAATGACTTCATGAAATTTTCAGGCAAATGGATGGAACTAGAAAACAACTTCCTGAGTGAAATAGCCCAGTCACAAAAGAATACACATAGTTTTACTCACTAATAAGTGGATATTAGGAAAAAAGCTCATAATACCCATGATACAACTCACAGACCATGTGAAACACAAGAAGAAGGAAGACCAAAGTATGGATGCTTCAGTTCTGCCTAAAACAGTGAAAGAAATAATCACAACAGGTAGAGGGAGGGAGGGAAGGAGGGAGGGAGGGAGGGAGGGAAGGAGGGATATGGGAGGGAGAGAGGAGGGAGGAAGGAAAATGTGAGGCAGGATCAGGTGTAGGAGGAGTTAGGGAGATGTACAGAGGGTCAGGAAATTGAAAGAAGGTTTATAGCAATGGGGGATGGGTAATGGGTTAGCCACTAGAAAGTCCCAGATGCCAGAAAAGCAAGAGGCTCCCAGGACCCAATGAGGATGACATTAGCTGAAATACCCAAAAAGGGGATAGAGAACATGTAATTACCATATTCAGAGGTTAGACATTGTCCCCAGTTGAGGGATGGGACCACCTACCCATCTCAAAAATATTAACCCAGAATTGTTCCTGTCTAAAGGAAATGGGACATAGTGAAACAGAGATTGAAGGAAAGGCCACCCAGAGACTGCTGCAACTAGGGATCCACCCCATCTGCAGACACAACCCCCAGATACTATTGCTGATGCCAAGAAGCTCTTGCTGACAGGCGCCTGGTATATAACTTCCCCCCCCCACCCCCCAGTGGCTCTGCATATGTAGCAGAGGACTGCCTTACCTGGCACCACTGGGAGAGGAGACTCTCGCTCCTTTGGATGTTTGATAGAGTAGGGGGATGCTAGGATGGTGAAGCAGGAGTTGGGGTTAGATGGGGAAGTTCCCTAATAGTATCAGGGTGAAGTGAGGATGGGATAAGATGATTGTGACAGGGACACTGGGAAGGGTGATAACATTTGAAATGTAGATTAAAATAACCAACAAAACAAAACAAAACAAAAGTCTGTTAGATTAGACAGGAAACATTATTTAATAACTGTATAACTCTCTATCCTTGAGTTGAACAGAGTAATATGTACCCTCTGGCTTCTCAGGTTTTTTTTTTTTTTGTTTTTTTTTTTTTCTGGAGTAAATATGATAAATATAAAAATAATATAATAAATTATATCCCAAAGCACAAAAATGAGGGATGTTTCATCTCACTCTTACCTATATTTGAAAATGGATTTTTCTCCACTGAAATTTCACAAAAGAGCCAGGTTCCTAACCACTGCATTCTTAGAGTGCACTCAGTCAGCTATATACTTCCAACTGTCGCAGGGTAAGTACAAATTTTGCCATAAAAATAGAGATTAATTAAGTAAAAATAAACCTCTGGATTCTAGAAGTCCATGTTAATTCTTTCAAGAGATCTTATAGGAAATCTGGAGTATGAATAAAGCAACCCTTTATAATTTAGCACATACGCACAGCTGAGCTTTTGGCTAGAAAATATTTCTAATACCTTTGAAGCTTGGCACTGACATGAATTTTGATCAGTCTTGAGGTGTGCTCAATTACTAAATGTGTAGCAATAATGACAATGCTTATTAAATGTTTGTTCTTCTGATAAAAATAAGCATGGCTACTTAAATTAACTAGATTAATGATAATGGCACATTATCTTATTAAGAAATTGTAAGAATTTTTGACAAGATGCCATATGTAATCTTTAAAAATTGTATTTTATTTGTAAGACAGAAAGTATCCTTTACAAATTACAAAACCATGGGGAGAAATGAGGGTTCAATTTATAATAATGCCTGCTTTCAAACCATAATGGATTCCTAGAATGAAAGTGATGGAGAAAATTTACTTTACAATATTTACTGTGGATGACCAGGCATGTTTGTACATGCACCACCCCTCTCCCCTGATGCCCTGCCACACATGGTAAAATAAGCAAATTTACAATGTGGTAAATACAGTATAAAGTTCTTTTAAGGGACCATAATGTTACAATTAAGGACCATTAACATCTTAAAATCTTAAAAATTTTAATCAGTAATCATATTTTAACTATAGCATATATTGACCTAAATATGATTCACACAAATTAGTTAAATTTCAACTTTATTCATATATATGTTTATTCATGCATATTTTCCCAAGTATGTTTATTAACTTACTTATAATTTAATTTAACCAATAATTCTCTGAATTTTTTCAGGGTGTAGTCCATGACACAATCAAAATTTGGTATGATATTTTGAGAGGAGTCAATAATCTTAAACACAGTTTCTATAGTGTGTCTATAAAAAGTGAGGTGTGGTGGGAGTGAGTGGGTAGGGGAGCAGGGCAGGGGTGGAAGAGGGTATAGGGGACTTTCGGGATAGCATCTGAAATGTAAATGAAGAAAATATCTAATAAAAAATTGGAAAAAAAGTGAGGTGTGTACTTATTGGTTCTTAATATGCTTAAGACCATTGCAGATCACGGCAGTAACGTAAATCAGGATGAGCTGTGCTTCTCAGATGCCACTGAACAATATTCTCCTCAAATGACTTTTAATGCTTCTGTTTGCAATTTATGATTTTGTTCATATGCTTTTTCCACCCAACATTCCCTCCAGAAACTTCTCCTTATTACCCATCCACTTCATATTTTTCTTTTGTAAAATAACTAAATAAATAAATAGAGAAAGGCACCAAAGAAAAACAAGTTACATAACACGTAGTTTGCATTATAACTTCTTCTCAGCATGAGGCCTTCTGGAGTGGAGTTTGTTATACCCAGTACAACATCATTGGAGAAAATTTATCTTTGCTTTCCAGAAGGTACCTATCAATTGTTAATTGTTTCTTGGTTAGGTGTGGGAACCCATGTTCACTTTTGCTTTGCAATTCTGTGATCTTATCTAGCTTGAATCTGTATATGTGCTGTGCATATTGTCAGAGTCTCTAAGTTCATTACATTAGTGAATCTGTTCTGTTGTGTATGGAAAACAATTTTTTTGGAGTCATCTATCTTTGTCTTTTACAATCTTTCTTCCTCTTCTTTAGCATTGAAATCTGAGCCGTGAAGGTTGTGGTATGATGAAGACATTCAATTTAGGGCTGAATGTTTCAACCTCTCTTAGTCTCTGCATATTGACAAGTTGTTTGTATCTGGGCTAGTTATTATCTTATGCAAAAAGAAGCTTCTATAATGAGATTTGAGCAATGCACTGATCTATAAGTATAGCAGTATTTCATTAAAAGTCATTTTGTTGTTATTATTTAACACATTTTTAGTAGTATGTTTTCCTCTAGGGCCCATAATGTATCTAGCCTCTGTTTCTTGGCTTTTTTTTTTTTTTTTTCAATTTTAGCGATGGAATTTATATAATAGAACTCATGTACAATCACAATTAGTTGGTTTACTCCATTTGTGCCACTGTTGCACCAGCATATCTTATAGGAACATCTTATTGTAGTTCACAAGGTTTGTAGCTGGTTAATAATGATGAGAAATTTTTTTTCTTCTGTAGCTAGTAGAATGATGCTTCTCATTGAACACCAGCTCAATTATTCCATGTTTGATACATATAAGTTGATGGTGTCTTCAGCAATAGGATATTACTGTCAGACTGTTGATGCTAGTAAGTGGTCTTTTGGGGGTGGTGGTAGTCTATACCTTTGATGTACAACTCAAAAATGTGTACCCTATTTGTGGTGCTGGGATTTTTATTATTTACTGCATGATGTCTGTCTTGGGTTTTGTCTCCAGCACTATATTACTTTCCATGTACATATACTTCAGGAAGATTCTATAGCAGTAGGTTTCCATATATTTAAAGATGCCTTTTATTATTGGTTATCAATTCCCATATTTCTTCTTTACTTAGCTTTCCCATGTCCCTTTCTGTAAATGGCCCACACTTACTTACCAGGCCAAAGTTACCTCATATAGCTGGCAGAAAATCAAAATAGGTTCAAGTTGGAGGATCCACTACAAGATTGGAGCTGTGAAATTTTTAATGAGAACAGAATTTGTATACCCCTATCAGAAATACAATATAATGTCAATTTCCAGGATCAATGCAGTTCTAGTTGCCAGGATACAAGGATGCTTGCAAGCTAGTCAGGGTACACAAGATTAATGTATAAGACCAAGTGTCCTGTCAAACTTCGATACTTCTGTGACAGTAATGGAACATACGGAGATACACAAAGAAGCCTGAATGCTTCACTCCCTGAGGGAGTGCCCCAGATTCTTAGGAAGTAAAAGACACACAAAACCTCAGAAGCCATGGACTTTAACCTGAAAAATCTATGACACATATCTCTCAAGGCATTTAGGCCAGGCCAACTCCAGCCTGCTGGAAGAGGCCTGCTCTTCTTCATTTAATCATTTGAGTCTTGTCATCACTTTATAGCACTGTTTTCTATTTCTTATTGCTTGGAAAATCCTCTCTCTGCCATGGTGCCTTGCTAGCTACCTAACTTCTGTGTATATCCTAAATTAAACATGGATAAAACTTAAATGCTAATATGCACATATAAATTAAGAGAATGATATGTTTGCCTTTATGAATCTCGGTTACCTCATTCAATATGAATGTTTTAAACTTCATCTATTTACCTGCAAATTACATAATTCCATTTTGATTGGCAGGTAAATAACACCTCGTTGTGTACATGTACATTTTCATTATCCACTTACCATTTTTTTGGACATACATGTTATTTCCAAATTCTTGTTATTGTGAATGGTGGAACAAAGAATACTGATGACTGTTTAACTCTGTAGTAACATATTGAGTTCCGTGGCTATATCGCTGAGATTGGGATAGCTGGATCTTGTGATAGATACATTTTCATCTATTTGAGAAACTGCCAAACTGATATTCATAATTGCTGTATGAGTTTGCACTCCAACTAGCAATAAAAAAGTATCCCTTTATTCTGAAACAGTCTCCAGAATCTACTGTCATTTTGTTTTGTTAATATTGACCATTCAAATCATGGAAAGATAAAATAGTATTTTTTGTTATTTAAAACATTACATATGACATATCTTGATTTTATTTTTCCTGTTCTCTAACTGATATCAGGGAAGCAGAAGCTTTCACAAAAGTCTCAAAGATATTTTGAGATAACCCTAACCATGTAAGCAGAAGACTTCTATAATAAATCTTTAGAAAATTGAAGAGAGAAATTAAAGAATATTCCTAATGATCAAAAGATACCTTTAGGCTTATGGATTGGTAGTATTAATATTGTAAAACTACTAACTATATCAAAATTAATCTAAATATTTAATGGAAGCTCAACAAAATTAAAGTCAATTTATACATAAAAATTGAAGAATTAGTTATTGAAGAAAATATTAATTTCTCTTTTTATCAGATTTAGGCTATCTAGTGTGTGCAGAAGTCCATAATGTGGTTAGAGTTAAGTTTTATGGAGGATGATAAGAACGAATCTATTTTCTGTTTTCTACATGCAGCCATCCAGTATAATCAGATACATTTGGTAAAGATGTCCTGTCACCAGTTGTGTTTTGGCACCTTCATAAAAATTAGGTGTCTATCGATATATAGAGTTATTTGAGGGTCTTCATTTCTATTCCATTGATCAATCTGTTTGTTTTTATGAACAAACCAAAGTTCTTACATCTACAGTACAATTTGAAATCTGGGATGGTGATCCTACAAGTACCATTTAGATTGTTTTAGTTATTCTGTGAGTTTGTTTTGTATTTCCATTTTATGATTAAGATTATTTTTATTTCCACATTATAAAATATTATATTGTAATTTTGGTGGATCCAGATTGGGTGACTGCCCTTCATATATTTTTGATAGAATATCTATTTTCACGATATTAATTCTATTGATCTTGTGGGCATGGGAGATGTTTTCTAATTATGGGGTCTTCAATTATTTTCTTTAATATCTCAGAGTTATTATTATCTAAGGCACATACATCCTTTTTAAGGTTTATCTTAAGTTATTTTTAAAGATTTTGTGAAAGGTATTGTTTCCTGATATTTTTCTTAATATGGCTTCTATTTGTGTATAGTGAAGCTACTGATTTTTATGTACTAATTTTGTATCCTTCTACTTAGCTGAGAATACGTATAAGCTGTAGAGGTTTCCTGGTGGAGTCTTAGGACCATTCGTGTATAAAATTGTACAGTTTGTCAATATAGATACCTCTTAGCTCAGTTGTATCCTCTTCAGTTGTCTAAGTGCTCTAACAAAGACAGAATGTCTTTTTCTAACACAGATACTTTTATATAATGGGTACATTTTGTCTTGAGTCTTTTTTTTTTTTTNTATATTTTCCCCTGAGACCTCTATATCCGGGCCCTTTCAGCACCATCTTGCTGGCATATGCTATAGTGTCTATGTTTGGTGACTGATTGTGGGATGGATCCCTGGCAGCTGCAGTCGTTGGGTCCATCCTTTGGATTGAGCTGCACAAATGCTCCCTTTAACTCTTTCAATGTGTGCTTTGTTCTTAATTCTAGGAAAATGTGAGGAAAAGCAAAGAAAGTATTCCCCTAGAAGTGCTGAATGAATATGACTATGTAAAGGAAGCAGGTAGAATAATAGTCATGAGTTATCCCCTAAAGCTAATGATCTGTACATCCTCAGGCTTGGACCCCACTAACTGTGACAAGTATCTCTCTCTGTCTCTGTCTCTCTGTCTATCTCTGTGTTTCTCTCTGTCTCTGTCTGCCTGTCGTTGAATGTCTCTTTCTATCTCTCTTCCTGTTTCTTTCTATGTATCTCTGTCTCTCTTTGACTGTGTCTCTTCTGTTTCTCTGGCTCTCTTTCTCTGTCTATCTCTGTCTGGCTCTATAAATCAAGACAAGTGCCATCATGATTTCTCCATATTTTTCATTCAAATATTTTGTCTTTTCAGAAATATGCTGGTAGTGTCAAGGGTTGTGTTGGAGGGTAGCCAAGTATTAGCAATATATTGTCTATATTATATAGAGGTTGTGCTACTTAACTGCTCAACCACTACAAACGAATTAGCCCTTTCCTGTTTCTGGGTTCTAAAGACTATTAGAAGCCTTGCCACTCCTTTGTAAGTTAACTCCAAGTAAACTCTTTTTAGATGTGTGTCCTCTAGGAAACCTTGGTAGCAAATGGCCCCAGTTACTTTAAACTGATTCCTAGTTACTTACTGTTATAGCCATAGATTATTGTGCAGATCAGCCCTCATTTATAAACTTTCTACTTTAAGTAGATAGGGGCTTAAACAGATACCCACAACTGACCAAGGTACAAAGAATAAAGAGAATGGAAATCTCAGCCCTATAATTATATCATACCTCCTCTTGACAAAGTTCAGATAATTGCTAAAAAGAAAGGAGAAATGTTTTAAGAGCTAGGGGCACTGGATTCTACAAGAAAATAGTTTTTCCTAATATAGCAGAATTGTGTCACATGTGAAATCACAATAGAAATGACAGCATGTCCAAGACCTGAACAAACTAAAACCAGACAAAATCCTAGCATAGAGCAAGATAGTTAGCAGTAAGACTGACACTTACCTCAGTACCTTTTATAGATGATAGCTGTTGGAAAATAGTGTAAGCTTCCTTGAAGGGGATAAATATTAACTGGTGTTTGGTCAAGACCATAAATCCAAGTTTATATATAAAATTTATAGGAATGATGGAGAGAAGTATATAGCTAAAATACACTGTACAGAATGTTCAGGTAATAAAATTTTGTAAAAATAATCTAAATCACCCCAAGTAGAAAATGATCTGATGATACAGTGTGTTTGAAGATGTACCAGTCTCTTACAGTAGACTCATTAAAATACCTAGCACCACATAGCAACCCACAACTATTTGATACTGCAGTACCAAGGGATACAACAACATCTTTCAACACCCAACACTTCATGCACCTGATGAATAGACATGCATACAGGCAAAACACCCACACACATAAACAAATCTTTAACATAATAAAATTTTCCCAACTTTTATTAAATATTTTCTTCATTTACATATCAAGTGTTATCCAGAAAGTTCCCTATACCCACCCCCCTTTCGGCCCTATTCCCCTACCCACCCGCTCCCACATCTTGGCCCTGGCGTTCCCCTGTACTGGGGCATATAAAGTCTGCATGACCAAGGGGCCTCTCTTCCCAATTTTAAATTTATTTTGTACATATCTCATCTTCCAATCATGTGATCAATTATTTACTCAAAATATTTTATAAAATTGTTTTGAGTGTTAATAAATGCACAGATATATGATACTCAACATGTGTTCTTGGTAGATTTTCTTTCATCAAACATAAATGCCTGGCTTGGATAGGATCCTGAAAACAGAGCATAACACTGCAAAGTTCACTGCCTGCTACCAGACATGAAAAAGTTATTAAAAGCCTTATCTAGCTGTGAATCATGATATCTACTATAATAACTTTTCTCAAAAATTTGCCTACAGGAACAATAGTGGCAAGGATATTTCTAGAGAAAGAAAACATTATTTTTTTTATTATATTTAAGGCATACTCCATATGAAGGAACTCATCTGGTACTGTAAACTGGGCAAAAGACCATGGCTGAGTCACTCGTAGGTTGTAGAGGGGAAATTAATGTTATTAACCTCTAAATATGCATAGTAATATATTGCCTCATAAATTTTTGTCTTTACATTCATAGATTAATTAATCTCTCAACTCCATTAGAAAAGCTTCTTTTGTAATAAATAGTGGTTTTCACAGAGACCCAAAATTGGCCAATCTGTAGCAAAGAAGAGGCTATGGAATGCTTAGTTTTAAATGGGACATTTGTACCACAACTTCTCCCATTAAAGTGCAGGGAACATCATAGAAAAAGGAGCAGAGACAAATCAAAAACAAGAAATAGTGAACATTGGCAGCTAAAAATTATTTCTTTCCATTTCATGGATGGAACCCTTATGAGCTCACAGCAGCTATTGTTTCATGCACAATACCTGCATCAAATTAGGCCAGACACAATATTAGAATGGATGGGCCAAAGGCTCAGAAAGTCATACCCATAATCCAGAAGCTGTTCATCAGTGATGGTTGCTGGTAAAGAAAAAGTAAGTCTTCTTCAAAGGTATAATCATTCTCCAATATATGGCCCTATGACTATAGACACATAAGTGAAATCAATGGGTTTTGTTGAAAGACCTGATAAAGTTGGTGTGGAATAGTGATGGGGTTTTCAAACAAAAGCAATTGTAGATAATTGTAGATGAATTTAATCTAAACACATTATATGAACATATGATATTCACAAATAAAAATAAGGGAGAAAATAAGGATATATGCTTTGGATATGTGTTTATCAGATCTTAAGAATTTATAAATTGCTTGTCTACTTTCTTTTTTTTTTTTCTTTTTATCAACTTCACTTGATCTTACATTTTATTTTCAGTGCAAAAATGATGCTTTTATTTGTACAATTAGTCTTTTAAAGTTCGGTTCTCTTTAGCTCCATTAAGAGGAAAGTTTCTATGCAATTTAATAGGGAAAAGGCATATTTTTCATGAAAAATGCATTTTTCAAAACTTGCTATTGCTCATAATTAAGATATTTCTAGGATAAGTTTGCAAATAATTTTTACTGTTAGGCCACTACAAATTGACAGCAGTTATTTTCAGACTTTCCAGCATCAGAAGCCTGATACTAGTAACACAAGAATATATCACACATTTTTGTTGGTTAAAAAAAAATCAAAACACCATTGATTCTATCAATGTTTACTAAAAAACCAATATTTCAGATTATTTTTTGTTTATGACTCTACTGTGAGTTGTCTCAGACATGGTAAATTAGAAATATCTTTCATGTAATTTTAATCCATGTAATAAATTATAAGACTCAATATGATGACATTGAATTTGATTTTAGGGTATAAGAATTATGGGAAAATGTTGAAAACACATACAGTACACACATATATCCATATGCACATAATAAATTAAGTATGAGGGTTCAGGAATATCATTTGTATTAACTTTCCTCCATGAAGGCTACATGTAAAATAGGTAGAAAAAATGTAAAAGTCAGAGAATAAAAAAGATGCCCATTGTCTTAGTTATGGTTCTATTACTTTTGTTTTAGGATTTCCATTGCTGTGAAGAGATACTGTAATAAAGGCAACTCTCATAAAGGACAACATCAAATTGGGACTGGCTTACAAGTTCTGAATTTCAACCCATTATCATAATGGCAGGAGACTCAACCATGTCCAGGCAGGTAGGGTCATGGTAGAGGTGAGAGTTCTACATCTTCCTCCAAATGAAACCAGAAGCAGACTGTCATCTGCCAGCAAGGAAGAGGGTCTCAAAGCCCACTGCCACAGTGACACACTTCCTCCAACAAGGCCATACCTATTAAAAGAAGGCCACACCTCCTAATAGTGCCATTTTCTGTTTCAAGCATATTAAAACCGTCATGCTGATGAATTGTTATCTTCTGGACATAGCTTGTATACACATCATTTCCTATTTTCTTGAACAAGACCTCTATAAGATAAAACTATTTGAAATTGTATTATATGAAGAGTTAATGGTATTCTACCCATAATGGAGATACTATAGGCAGTTAGTCGCTACTTAGTGAGGCTATGGCTGCCCCAGTAGAACTCTATTGAGAATTTTCTGTTTATACATGTACTCCATTTTTAAGATTGTATTACTTTGCTTTTAAACTATCTATTTCTTGAGTTTTTACATAATTTGGATTTTAGTTCTCTATCAGGTGTGGAGTTGGTAAAAGTATCTCCACACTCTGTAGCCTTCTACTTTGTCTGAATGACAGTTCCATGAGATCTTGTTTATTAATTGTTGATCTTTGTGCCTGTATTCTTTTCAGTATTCTTTTCCGAAGGTCTTAAGTCAATGTTTTCAAAGCCATTCCGCTCTTTCTCTTCTATCAGGTTCAGGACACCTGGCTTTAGATCCATGTGGACTTGGATTTTGGGCAGACTGATATGTGTGAATGCAGGAAAGTGATCTGTAGGTTTATCTTTTTTAAAACCCACATTAATAAGTATAGTTAAATGTTCTAATATCCCTTCTAGCCCACTACCCACAAGAGGCAGTGGAAAAGAAAGCTTAACAGAGCAAAGAAAGATGAGGACAAGTGTAAAAATAGTACTTTGGGACAAATCCAAACTGCCTTGTCAGAAAAATGAGCAATTCAGTTAACAGAATCAGCAGCAATAGTTTGATCCACTAAAACACCATTCACAAATCAGCAATGGCAGTTCAACTCAGAAAAAAAAAAAAAAAAGACAAAAACAAAAACACAATGTTCTGCCAATTATCCAAAGTCTACTGAAGCAGCCGAAACAGATCCAGAAGTCCTTTGGTGCACTTTTCTCTATGAAGTCATGCCAAAGATGATCAGCAAATACGGCTAGGTGAGCCAATGACACAGAGCATGGTCCACTGTTTGTTGGGTTATATTTATACCCTTTCCAAATATCACATGTTCTCTCAAGTGTCTGCTCTAGCAAAACATCACATGTCCTTTATGTAGGCAGCATCCACAGAGCCATCATGTGTCTGTTCTCAGCAAAACATCCTACTATATGTCTACTTCAGATAAAAACAAAACAAAACAAACAAACAAACAAACAAAAACATCCTTTCATAAGACACATTCCAGAAAAAAAAATCGCATGATGCCACTGAGTTTTCAAAGAAATCAGTAAATTCCACTTCAGTGGTCCCACAGAAATCTTAAAATAATCACAGAATATTGCCAAGGTTAGGTTTCTCCCCACAAACAGACAAAATGGTCTCCGTGCTGAAGACAGAACCACACAACTGATTGAATACTGAGAAGTCAAACTGATACCTATAGCGAGCCTTCACCCTTGTTTTAGTGTTTGTGATATGGGAAGGTACTCGGCACCAACAACCCAGACACAGAACCTCTGATGTATAATCTGTTCTACCTTCAAACCTGCTTGCACAAAAGGTGACACAACGCTGAGTAACCAACCAATGTCTTCTTTGATTTCAGGCCCATATGCAGTACTGCTTGTGTGATCACAAACCAGATACTAGATAACTAAGAGGCTTAGAAAACCAAATAATATTGATATAAAAATAATAAATTGTCTCTTGATGATATTGTTTTACTTCAAGATCAATGACATATTTAGGCATCGTCACTGAATCCAGAGACAGTATGGAAAGAGAGAATGAGAATGGGAGAGAGAGAGAGAGAGAGAGAGAGAGAGAGAGAGAGAGAGAGAGAGAGCTTGGAACAGACAGCTGAAAATGAGTTGTCTCTATCAGATCTATCCGCTCAGAGGTTAGAGAACCCTGTAGAATAAAAGGCAGAATGAATATAAGAGCCAATATGTATGAAGTGTACCAGGAGAACAAAGATCATTTCAACTCATAGAACTGACATGGGACTACACCAAGTCTTCTGCAGATGTATTCTTGCTTTCAGTTTAGTGTTCTTATGGGACTACAGAATATGTGAGTGAGTCTCTGATAATTTTGCATTTTCTGGGTCTCTTTTTCTTCTCTTAGTTTGCCTTGCCTATCTGGTATGTTATAGTTTTTGTTTTGTCTTATTATATTTTGTTTTGTTTTGTTTTGTTGTTATCTCCTGCTGTTTTCCACGGAGAGACAGAAAGAGATTAGAACCAGATAGGAGGGAAGGCATAGAGGTACTGAAACTAATAGAGGTAGGAGAAACCATAACAAAGATATATTATATGATAAAATTATCTACTTCTAATAAAAGGAGGAAATGAAAAAAAAAGAAAAGATCAGAGGAAGCAGGCCAACAACAGGTTTATCAAAGTATATAGTGTAATCATCTTATATAGTCAAAGAGTAAAAGCATGTGCTAAGTGAATGTAAATTTATTTGCTAAAATTACATAACTTTATTTATAACATTTGTATTATATTCTGAAAAAATGTTTTGTCCCATTTTACAATTTCTGTGATAATATATGAAATTGCCTGTGTCTTATAAAACTCAATTGACTGTTGGATATGGTAGCATGCAATTATTACTTTAAATAACCTTATATTCTATTTCTATTTCACACATGAAAGATTAAAGCATAATAAGATCAAGTTTACTCCTTCTAGAAAACAAAAAGTATTGGGTTTATCATGGGTTCACTAATATTTAGATGGTCATAATTAATTTTGTAAGAATTTTCTACTTGTCAAACTTCCATGGAGTTTCTTGGAAATTATCATCTATGATATCATGAACTGGCATATAGTTGTCTGCTACATAATAAATAAAATATTTCAAAATGTCTTTTGTAAAAAGATATTTATGTGTGAATTTACACAATAAAAATAGGCCTATTCTAATGCCAATTCTTTCTCAAAATTATGTACTTACAATGCAGTTGGTTGGCACTTCCTATTACACAAGTCTCTGTTTGGTCTTAAATATATAAACCTCATCACTCATAGTGCATATTATCAGGAATTGTAGTGCCAGTATAAAGGGGTGGCATGAAATATAATGCCTTACATGTAATGAGATCTTTCAGTTGTGATGTATTTTCATTACTCATTGTTATATGTGCTAATTTGAGTGCTTTTCAGATTAAGCAGTTTATGTTTTTCTCTTGAATGTATTTCTTGAAGTGCTAGGAGTTTTTATTGTCATGCATATATATGTATAAGATCATATATTTAGTTTTATACAACATGATCTAGATTTGAATACTAAGAATATTAATATCATGATTAATATACTAAATTTAATAAAAACCTTTTCATATTTTTACATACATGGTATATTTTCTGAGAATAATTGCAATTTAACCTAATTAAGTTAGCTGTGATATATTTCAATTTGCCTTATTTCTATATTGGGGATGAGTTCATTTGACATCTTCATCTGCTTTGAAGATAGTACAGTATAAATTATTACATATGCAAAGTTATTACAAAAGCAAAGAATAAAAAAAAAATGGAAAGAGGGCTGGTGAGATGGCTCAGTGGGTAAGAGCACCCGACTGCTCTTCCGAAGGTGATAAGTTCAAATCCCAACAACCACATGGTGGCTCACAACCATCCGATCTGGCTCCCTCTTCTGGAGTGTCTGAAGACAGCTACAGTGTACTTACGTATAATAAATAATATAAATCTTTAAAAAAAAAAAAAAGGAAAGAGACCTAAAATTAACAAAAAGCTATTGTCAAGTAGGAACTAGAAACTGTCAGAGAGAGAAGGTAGAAAGGAGAGTATTGAAAGAGTGACTCACCAAACCTTACCAGTTGCGATGACAAACACGCAAACCAATATTAAGCAGGTCAAGAAATGCAACTGTATTTCTGAGTTTGAGGCCAGTCTGGTCTACAGTATAGAGTGAATTCTAGGACAGCCATGGCTACACAGAGAAACCTGACTCAAAAAAGCCGGAGAGAGAGAGAGAGACAGAGAGAGAGAGAGAGAGAGAGAGAGAGAGAGAGAGAGAGAGAGAGAAGAAATCCAACTATGGTAGGCCAATAATACACTGAAATATATTAGTATAAAATTGTCAAATGCTAACCACAGAAAGCAGCTGGAGAGAAGAGACTTAACTAATGACATATATTGGATTCCAAGTGAAATTAGAAGCAGAATGCTGATTCAAAATTGTGGTGAAAAAACAACAGTGTGTTAATATAACTGAAGTGATTCACGTAAATAAAATCTAATCAAGGATCCTATGACTGTTAATTTTGTCAATGTTACATAATTCACATTCTCATAGATCCCAAGTGTCTTGGCATATCTGTGAGAGATTACCAAGGTTAAAATTAGACGTGAAGCATGACAGTGTAGAATCATATAGACATGATTAGAAAGCTCCATTCTATGGGTTAGGATTTTGGATTGAATAAAAAGACAAAATGATATGAGCAATAAAATCCCTTGTTCTGCTTGGCATGGCAAGTTTTAAGAATATACTCATACTTTATATGCCCCAGTACAGGGGAACGCCAAGGCCAAGATGTGGGAGCAGATGGGTAGGGGAGCAGGGCTGGGAGAGGGGAAGGTATAGGGAACTTTCTGGATAACACTTGAAATGTAAATGAAGAAATTATCTAATAAAAGTTGGAAAAAAAAGAATATACTCATAAAGTCAACATACAATCAAAGAAGACATAAGAGAGAAATAAAAAGAATTTTAAAGTCTAAAAATAAAATCCATATAAAAATATACCAAATCTATAGGTAGTTGCAGTACCAGCTATTATATATATATATATATATATATATATATATATATATATATATATATATATATATATATATGTCTTATGACTTCATGTTTCATTCTATGATTGGTCCATTTGCTATTAACATGCTATGGAGAGGAGAAAACAGGGAAGACAGATTTTTCTTTTCCTTTTTCTCCCTGTTATTTGAGAGGCATACTTGCAACTGGGCATATTGAGTATCTATCTTTGAGTTTTTCTTTAATTTATATGCTTTTGGGACATAGTTGGGAGATGGCAGGACCTAAAGACAGATAATACAAGGATTGCTGCAGCTAGCAGACAGGGAGGGAGCTAGATATCACTCCCCCAGAGCCTATTTCTACCTTCCTGTGATACTGCAAGGATATCCAAATCCTGGATCCTCTTTGCTGCTCTTTCTGCTTTGTTACCTCCCGTGACCTGAGGGAGTAAGAGAGGGTCCGAGTTACAACCTGTGGAGAAGCTAGAGGTTTGCTCAGTTCATACTTAGACTTTGAGAGGTGGGTGGGGTGTTTTTGTAGCTATAGAAAGATGAATGTAGGTGGAGTAGAAATTGTGTGGAAAGTGCTAATGTACATCCTCTCAAATATCTCAGTGTGACCTGCTCAAACTGTGATGTTTTTGCAGAATTAATAGATTGACATAGTAGGAGGAATTGCTTTGGTGGGGTATGTGAGAGAAGGGTGATTAATTTTATGTATTTTTTTAATATTTCTAGCTTTTTCTGCATAGAATGTAAAATTATTTGGAGACCCACTAGTGGCTACTAAGAAATGCTTTCTCCTGTTTTCACATCTGAGTCTAAGAAGTTGTGGATGTGTCAGTGTGAGAAAGCATGGAGAAGAGAGAGGAGGACATGCTACAGTTGATTTAGAAATGCAAATGGATTTTACAATGGCTAGATATCTGGGTCTGGTATTTACATTTCACACTGAAAGATGGATGAAAAAATGTGTATAATCACAAGTATATTATTTTTACAAAATGGGAACATTTTGTACATTCTTGCACATTCTTTCTGTTTTGTTAGTGTGTTATTATCTATGCCAGAGAAGAACTGCCTTTCTGTAATGTTAAATTTTTAAAATCAGAGTTGGCAAAAGACATAATCAATAGAGTATAAAGGCAATGAAAAGAGCTGAAAATATGTGTGAATCATATAACTGACGAGACATAAATAAACAGAATATATAAAGTATTCACCAAAGTCAGCAACAAAGAGGATTTTCAAAAGCCTAGCAAATGATGTGACTAGACATTTTTTTCAAACAAGTTATACATACAGTCAATAAACCTGCGTCATAATGCCTGGCAACACTAACCACAAGGAACTGAATCAAAATTACATTGAGGACATCTTTATCATGATATGTCAAAGGCATTATATTCAAGAAATCACTGCAGCCAAGACTCTATGCATAATACCTATAAACAAGGTGCATCGTCATTTCTTCATGACTGGGAGAGGACCCATAATGTCCCACCATTCCTAGAGGTAGTATTGTGAATTTATAATTGCTGGACAGGGAATATCATTTTCTTCAGTGTTATAGATACCAATTGGTTTGCATTATTTTTGCTTGGGCATGATACTGTAATTAAACTAAATGGGTCACTTACAATAATACACATGGAAGCAGTTAAGGATACTTATTGAAAATAGTTCCGGTCATGAGAGATGGAATGAAAATAGAGAATGAAAAGGATTAACATCCTTTATATAAATATCTAATTATATATATAATTGATCACAACTTGGGCTGGTCACTGGGCTGCCTTGTCTTCAGTCTCATATCCATTTTTGTCCCTGTAGTTCTTTTAGACAGAAACAATTCTGGGTCAGAAATTTTAATTGTGTTTTAGTAACCCTGTCCCTCCACTTGAGGCTCTGTCTGTGAACTGGAGGCAGACTCTTCGAGTCCCCTCTCTCCATTGTTGGACATTTTGGCTAAGGTCACTCCCATTGAATTCTGAGAGACTCTTACCTCCCAGCTCTCTGGTAATTTCTAGGGCGCTCTCCCACCTCCCACCCCTGATGGTGCATATTGCCATCATTTTCCAGCAGAAAGCAAACACAAACCTATAATCCATTCCTCAAGGCCAGAAATACAATATCTTTATTAAGGTGAATTTATATCTATATCTATATCTATATCTATATCTATATCTATATCTATATCTATATCTATATCTATATCTATATCTATATCTATTCCATTCATATTTAACCTTCAGTCAATAGTTTTGACTACCCTTTTAATTCCTGTATTCAGAACTCAGTGCTTTTTTCTATTGGCCCAGATTGTTCATAGATTTATGGAGTATTTCTTGACTAAACAATTCTCACTGAAGTGACATTGACTTCGTTTGAATTTAAACTATTAGAGTCACTGAAAACCCAAGATCTTAAATATATTTATACCTCAAGTAACCTTTTAAATTTCTGAACTGCTGCTGTTATTTATTCAGCATTTTGCTACTTGTTAATCTTTGTGACAATTATTTCTTAGTTAATTAATCCTTAAAATAGTTATATTTTACCAAAACAGTTTTATTGCTGACATAAATCTAGACTCACAGAGGTTAGCAAATTTCACAAGGACACAAAGCCAATAAAAGACAAACTTATTTACTTATTGCTTTTACTTTCTGAGAACTTGAATTTAAGAAATAGGAAGCTAGAGAGCTGTAAGTATAAGGATAAAAGTTTATGAAGGATAAATATACTCTTTAAACAAAACAGAGTATTGAAACTGTAACGAAGAAGGAGAACATGACCAGTGCTTCTCAAGATCTCTTGTGGTCATTTCACTTTCCACTTTTTCCCCATTTTTCAAAGACAAGTTCCTAATGGTACATCATAAAATGTATAGAACTGAGGTCATACATATCTTCTATGTTTGTGCTTTAAACAATTTGTCGTTTAATTATTAAAACTGAGTTTAGGCCATTTTGTGTATATGTATATGACAGTTCTTAATGTCTTGATTGACTTCAAATCTTGATATTATGACTGAAGTGCTATAAATGTTTCAAGTATTCCAGCATAGGCAAAAATTTAAACAATTGGATAATACATAGAAATGTACATTCTGAAATAAATGGCAAAAGTTTTGTGAAGCTGTTACTACTTTCCAAATGGTATTTCTTCTGGGAATCATTAACTTTCCTCACTTTCATTCCTTCACCTTGATCCTCACTTAGCTTCTTAACCTTTAGTATTCCTCTTCTTCCTCTCTTCAATGAGAATCCTAAATTACTTAAATTAAAAAAAATTGTTGTACTATAGATAATTTTAATCCATCCCTCAAACCATGAAATGGAGTATCTTGAGTGTTACTGAAGACAGCAGACATCTTGGCTTCATAACATAGAGAAATAAATCTTAAATCCAAATTTTCCCCTTCCTGGCTACCTACCATTGTCTCAAAAGGTTGTATGCCAGCTACTGGAGGAGAAAAGGTGTCAGTTATCCTGCCAGCATACTAAGGCACTTCCACTGCAGCCAAGATATTCTTGCTTTGGGAAGAGCAACACAATTTTTATTGGGTTAACTAACTGCTCTTTGACTATACATATGGCTTTCATCATTGTAGGAAATCCCATTATTTATTCTTTAACTTTTGTCAAAAGCCTATGGCTGGGGAGGTCCTAGACACTTTATTGGAACCTGCTATTGCTATTTTGCTAAACAGCCATGATATCAATCTGCCTTCCACATTTTCACGATTGTATTCATTAACTTTGGTTTTTCTACACATTTGTCAGAGGAGCTTCTTTTTATTCTGGGCAGTGGTTAATAGATAGATAATTAATTGTTAAATTGCTGAGGATTAGGAACTGAGACCTTCCTTAAATAGAATATCTATATTAAAGTCACCATAAGGAAGGCACAACAAACACCTTAAAAGAGAAAGACAAAAGAATGTTAACTGAAGAAGCAGGGAACAGAGTGCTGTGTAACACTTTATTCTGGATTATGCAAATATGAACCATCAAGTTTGGTTACCTACCTAGGACTGACAAAAAAATTAAACTAACCAACATCCTGATGTGGATCATGTAGATGCTCTCCATAACTTTTGCTATGCTGAAGAGCTATTGGTACTGGGTAGTTTCTAGGATAGAATCATTGAGGCAGTGGTCATTGGTAGATTTACTGTGCTCCGTGGATAGACCCACACACATGAAATATACTCAGCACTAACTAGTCTCTGAGAATTATTAAAACAAAACAAAACATAACAAAGCAAAAAACATGAAATTTGCCGGAAGGAACAAATGGGCAAGTGGGAAAATTTAAGGGGGAAAGAGGATAAAGACTCATGTATGACATTCTCAAAATAAAGAATTGAGTGAAAGAAGTAGATGGATATGAATAACATTAGTAACAGCAGAATAGCAAAAATTGAGAATGAGGAACAAAGTCCAAAACTGAGTTCATGTCCTCTATTTTAGAAGTCCACATAATTTCCCTCTTGGACACTCATGCATGGCAACCCTAATACAGGACACTAATACAACTTGGTTTTCTTTTTAATACACAGTTAAGGTTTCTGAATTCTAAATCTTTTTTCCTCACTGAGTTACTTTTCTCAGGTTTAGCTACTGCCTTAAAACAAAATAAGTGTAACTTGGAAATAAAGTTTGTTTTTTTCAATCTCTCTTGAATGTATGCTTTGAGTATGTAAGTGTGTGTAAGTATGTGTGTTTATGAATGTACAAGAATGTATGGGAGAGAGTGCAAGAGTGTGTGTATGTTTGTGTGAATGCTTCTATTTGTCTGACTTTCTCTAATATGTGTCTTATCACCTTCAATTTTGCTTCTCAATTTTCAAATGATTTCTAACTGCTCAAGTACCGCAGATATACGCATTGCAAGAAACATCAAATTACTATATAATTTCTAAAATCCTGAGTGTCAATGGTCTTGTAATCACAGAAACCTGGAGAGCAACAAGTGACATATTTGTACATACCTCACAGCAGCCTTCATGTCATATCATGGCACTTATGAGAAATCATCTTATAAAATAGGATATAATGAATAAGAAAACGTCAGGACTGAGGTGCTTCATTATAATTGGTATTGTAGTGTAGATTAATATGAGTCATATTAAAATTTTAAATTTCAGAAATAAAGTATAACTTCTAGAGTATTATTTTAATAAACTGTTGATTAAAATGTTCTTCAAGATGATACATTTTAGAAGTATAACTAGTATAATTAACTTAAATTATGGATCTGCACTTTGTAGAGAATTTCTGAGCTTTTGAATTACTTAATGTGGTTCTGTAATTATCTACATATTGCTCTTATTTTTTATCTACGGGATATTAGTGTTAATATTTGATGCTAAACCAACCTATAACTTTTTTCTTCTGCCAATTTATTGGTTTATATGAATTTATTGGTTTTATAATATATAATTTATATTTATATAAACCAATAAATTATTTATTTAATAAGAGCATTGGAGAACAGAACATGGTTGGTGCTAAAGAACATTATCAACTCAAAAACAAAGAACTATTTTTTAAATAAGGTAGCACAGAAGTCTACATTCAAATCTTTAAAAAAATAAATTCTCAGTCTGTCCCTGAAAAGTTTTCAGAATTTTTTACTCTATGATGAGACACTACTTTTTCTAGACTTTATGAAATATGTCTCACATATTAATACATATATAGGTTTTTGTTGGAAATTCCTATTTCACAAATCTGTTCTAATTGTCTATGATCGGAATCCATGATGACTAAATAAAAGCAAACCTGACACTTGTAAAGTCTGTAGGAATCTGAAGACACACTGTCCCAGAAATATGAGCGTCTATTCTGTTCTGCATCATGTTTTCCTTTTACCCCATCATCCTTGAGATCCACATATAGAAGAATAGAATTCTCTCTGTGTGAGTGAATGTCAGCACTGTGTCATTAATGACCAGTTTCTCATTTAGCAAAAGTTGTGTTCCAGTCAATTGTAAAATGGTTAGCATTCTACTATGTTTTACTTCATTTTAAAATGTTGCTTTCTTCAGTTAGAAAGTTGATATAGATAAATAGAAAATAATGAAATGTAAACAATTACTGTCTTTTCTAATCTTATAAATACTATAAGAAGATCTTCAAAAATATTAGAAGAATTTTCTCAATAAAATAATAAGACCAATTTGCAACATGGTAATAATTTCTCATTATATGTGTTCATAATTATCTTATTTCCCCTTCTCTTTTTTCTCTAGTTCTCTCCATTTCTGCTCTTTCTTCTTTAATTGCTCCTATCTTCTCTTATTAATTTTTTTTTTTTTTTGGTTTTTTG
Source organism: Mus minutoides (assembly GCA_902729485.2). Lineage (NCBI taxonomy): Eukaryota > Metazoa > Chordata > Mammalia > Rodentia > Muridae > Mus > Mus minutoides. The sequence continues at coordinate 123,681 of LR751264.1, forward strand.
AGATAGGGTTCCTCTGTTTAGCCCTGGCTGTTCTGGAACTCACTTTGTAGACCAGGCTGACCTCGAACTCAGAAATCCGCCTACCTCTGCCTCCCAAGTGCTGGGGTTAAAGGTGTGAGCCACAACGCCCGGCTCTCTTATTAATTTTTACTACCTTTGAATTCACAATCGGACAAGTATTATGATGTTGAATCAGAGAAGTGTGTTCAATTAGTTATTTCATTTCTTTTTATTGAAAATAGATTTTCTTCACATATTTATTAAATATATTAAAGATAATTACACCCTCCAGATCCATCCATTTGCCTAGGAATTTCATATATTCATTGTTTCTAATAGCTGAGTAGTACTCCATTGTGTAAATGTACCAAATTTTTTGTATCCATTCCTCTGTTGAGGGACATCTGGGTTCTTTCCAGCTTCTGGCTATTATGAATAAGGCTGCTATGAACATAGTGGAACATGTGTCCTTATTACCAGNCTCTAGGTGGAAGAATAACATGAACTAACTAGTTCCCCCTGCGCTCATGTCTCTAGCTGCATATATGGAAGAAGATGGCCTAGTTGGCCATCATTGGGAGGAGAGGCCCCTTGGTCATACAGACTCTATATGCCCCAGAACAGGGGAATGCCAGGGCCATTACTTGGGAGGGGGTGGGTAGGGGAGCAGGGCGGGGACGCGGGAGGGTAAGGGAAAATTTCTGGATAACATGTGAAATGTAAATGAAGAAAATATCTAATAAAGAGAAAAAAAAAAACATGAACACTGACCACTGTTAATTCAGAACTGTCAAACTAACCTCACAAAAGACTTCTCCAATGGAAAAAAAAGGGAAACTCTTTCCATCGTACACACTGGCTTTATTGGCTGTGGTCTCAGTTGAAGCACAGAATGAACCTTGGCCAGCAGTGTGAGGTCTCTCAAGCCTGCAGCTGTGGGGAGGGGGCTTTTTTGCCAGGGACTCTGGGCAGAAAGTACCTTGTTAGAACTGATACATCTATGTAGCCCAAGAGAATAAAAAGGCATAAAAGCTCAAAAAAAAAAAAAAAAAAAAGATAATTACAGTTTCAGCTTCCTCTTTCTCCCCATTGCCCCTCATATCCACTACTCTCTGGATCCACCTCTTATGTCTTTCATTACAAAACAAGCAGGTTTAGGAGGAATAATAAAATAATATACAATATGATAAATTATCAGAATTTGACAATCTAACAGAAGAAAAAAGACAAAGCAACAGATATATATGCAGATACTTGTTTACATCTTCTAAAATCTTGTAAAGCCAGTAAACTGGAAGAGCAAAAGCTAGCCCTGCTATGACATTATGTGACAAAGAATCTGCAAAGGGACGATTAATTTCTTTTTCGATTGGCCATCAGCTGCAGAGCTTGCCCTCTATCCTTAAGAGTGTAATTTGGTTCCACAGTGAGACTGCGTTGGGGAAAACAAAGCTGTCATTTGCAAATGATTATTAGTTAGACACTGCTTCTGAGTTAGGGATGGGGACACATGTCTACTTCTTTAAGCTCTCGGACCCTATGTAGTGCAGACTCATGCAGGCCCCATGTATTCTACCTGAATCTCTGTGAGCTAGAATGTGCTTTAATGATGTTGATTTAGAAGGCATGTTTCCTTGGTCTTCTCCATCTGCTCTGGCTCTTAAACTCTTTATGTCTCCCTTTCTGCAGGTTTCCCAGAATTTGATAGAGACATCTCATTCAGGTCTGTGTTCCTTGGTCCTTCTGTCTGGCTGTGGGTCTCTGTATTGATTCCCATATGCTAGAGGAAGAAACTTCTCTGATGATGACTGAGCAAGACAATGATCTACAAGAATAGAAGAATGTCATTAAGAATCATTTTACTTCTATCTTCTTTTACTAAAATAGAAATACTTGGTTTTACTCTAGTGACTTGGGCTATCAAACCTAAGGTTTGTTTATTTTTAATGAACTTGCATGCCCTTGAGTTTGTGTCTTAGATGGTACTTAAAAAATGAAATGTCATTTTGCTGGATTTTTCTTTGATGAGTAATGTCTTTCACCACTTCTTTGGATTTGTTTTGTTTGCAAGTCTATTTTGTCAGATATTAATTACTATGGCTACATTATCATGCTTTCTAAATCTATTTGTTTGGAATATTTTTTCCAACCCTTTATATTGAGGTGATGTCAACCTTTGTGGTTAAGGTTTATTTGTTAAATGCAGTAGAAGTATAGATCCTGTTCTTTATATCTATTCTGTTAGTCTGTGCTTTTCTATTGGGTAATTGATACTGTTGATAATGATGGATATCAATGAGTGGTAATGCTGATTTCTGTTAATTTGTTTTTCTGGTCTGTGTGTGTGTGTGTGTGTGTGTGTGTGTGTGTGTGTGTGTGTGTGCATGTGTGTGTGTTTGTTTGTTTGCTTCTGATCCCTGGGGCTGACAATCTGGGATTATATAATCCTTGTGTTTTGCTAGATGTGGTTAGCATTTCTAGATTGGACTATTCATTCTTGCCTTTTTCTTGAGTGGAACACACAAAATTTATTCACTCACTTTCTTTGCCTCTACTTATCCTGTTATCTGTGCCACCAACTTCAGCAAACATTCCCTGGGAACCCTCCAGCTGAACCTATGAGAGAAGCAAGTAGACCAGCATCCAGGTAAGTGAACTTTAGGTTTTTATTCACCCACCTCCTCCAAATCCTATATTGCTGGAAGTACAAAATCACCCATTTATCATAAAACAGATAAATTAAGGGATGTTATTCAAAACATCAGATCAGTACCCCCAAAATGCTTATTATTATTATTATTATTATTATTATGATGATGATGATGATGATGATGATGATGATGATGATGATGTTATTATTACCCTTACACTAAGTAGTATCCTCTTATATCACGCTGACCAAATACAAGGTAAGATCTCACAACTCACAGAGAACAATAGCCCAAGTCCAGCCAATATAGACCAATTAAGAGCTTTAGTCACTAGTAGTATGGAGATATCTATTCGTTAATTATGGCAAATGTGCTAAAACACTGTGAAATATTACAGAATGGAGAGCTCAGATGCTAGATTTAGGGAACTCTCTCTAGATATTCTTTAATTTTTTATGTAAACTTATAACTATTACATACATATACATATTATTTATAGAAAGAAGAAAGACAGTCATTTCCTCATTGTACAAAATCTGTATAAGGTGAACATAAAAGGATATTTGCAGAATTTCTGCTTTGGTTGTGACTTAGGTCCTTATCTAATGGGGTGGATTCTCATTCTAAATTAACTTTGAAAGTTTATGCATCTTTCCATCGATTACGGTCCATCACAAAAAGAAACAATGTTAACAAAAGACTGGGACAAGGTATGCATGCAAACATATTGAAAAGAAAATTTTAAGTCATGATGATGTATATGAATAATAAAAGTAGATTCTATTTTCCTAGAGTTTGTGACTTCCCAGCCATGAGTTTTGGACCACCATTAGAAAATATTAGGCAGGAAATTCCTTCCTGTGGAACAAGCTTCAAATGTAATAAAAAAAGCAACTAGTTAAGCATTAATGGTTGTAGTAGAAGGCACATCCTGGAAAGTAGGCAGGTATTGCCTCATGCACTGGACCCTGCTCAGTAAGACCACCGGATCCTCATTTTCTCCAAAGTCAGTGTTGCTCCTTTAGGCATTTCGAAAGTTAGCCAGCAGTGTGGATGTTTCCTAGTTAGCTTGAATTTTCTGTGTGACTGCAGGCATAGAGTCTTATCCTGCAGTTGTGCTGAATAAAACAGCAATGGAAATAGCCTGTGCTGTGTTGCATACCTCTGCTGCCTCCGTGAACAATTATATATCAGTGTCTTATGCACTGTATTTCAATTTTCATTTAGTCATTTCATGTCTTCAGGGAGTGATATTGTTAACATCTGCACGATATTATTTCAACTCTTTTTTAAAAGGTTTTGTTTAAAATTGACTTATTAACTAGAAGGTTTGCAAATTTTAAATGCAAATTTTACACTTGTAAAAAATTACATTTTGTTTTATGATATGAATTATTTCTCAATATATAACTCTTTGGTACACACACACACACACACACACACACACACACACACACACACACACACACCATCATCCCACAGAATACTTTGTATATATTCATTTTCTAGAATGTAGAGTATGATTCTTCTCTCCACAAAGTCTACATTTTTTCAAAAGTCTTCACAGTCTTTAGTAGTGATTTCAACTGACATTACACCTGTATTCTTCCATCACACACACTAGCTTATCATACTTTTACCACAATAGATTCAGTTACTTCTTTATACATGCCAACATCATAATTTTCCAACATATCTGTTGTTCTTAGCATTTATAGTATATTCTAATTTCATGTCATAAATTTATGCAAGAGATACTTCATTCTTATTGATCACAGATGGTTAGGCATTTCCTTACATTTTCTTTACTAGTTGATCCTACAGGAAGGCTATGAAAGTACTCATGGAAATTCTAAGTGAAATACTTTTAGCAATATGCAAAGGGGCTCAGCCTTCCACAAACATTAGCCTCAGTGTTTTGCATAGGTTGCCACACTTAGTCATTCATTTTTTTTTCAAGTTTCAGCTGTGAGTTGTCATTCCATTCACTTAGATTGATCAATCATACTATTCTGTGCATCCTCTATGGAAGAATAGCAGATTGGATTCTGAGTCCATACTACTTCAATTCAAAAGCACAGAAGCTCAATTAGTAGCCATTACACTGAATATATCTTATACTATCATCGTTTATACATATAGGATATTTATGTACATATATGTTTGTTTTCTTTTCTATCAGCCTCTCTTTTTGCTGCCCTCTACCAAAGAAATCATCCTAATAATGTAAATGATGATGGTGAATGCATAGTTTGAGAAATTGTAACCTTTTTGTATAGTTGTATTTATATTCATACTTTTAAATAAAATTTAATTTGGTAAACTTCATTATATTAAACAGTCAAGTAAACAAAAAAAAAATCACATCAAGATTTAGCAAATTCCTGGTGTTCTATCTCTAGCTTCTCCAATGTGGGCCCCGTGCTTCCTCTTATGGATGACTGTGAGCATCCACTTCTGTGGGAGTCAGCTATATCAGGGTCCCTTCAGTAAATACTTGCTGTCCTATGCAATAGTGTCTGAGTTTAGTGACTGATTATGGGATGGATCCCCGGTGGGTTAGTCTCTGTATGGTCCATCCTTTCATCTTAGTTCTAAACTTTGTCTCTGTAACTCCTTTCATGGGTATGCTGAAGGGGTCTGCAACCCTAGAAGAGGAACAACAATATGAACTAATCAGAACCCCCAGAACTCGTGTCTCTAGCTCCATATGTAGCAGAAGATGGCCTAGTCAGCCATCATTGGGAGGAAAGGCCCCCTGGTATTGCAATCTTTATATCCCCCAATACAGGGGAGCGCCAGGGCCAAGAAGTGGGAGTGAGTGGGCAGGGAGCAGGGAGGAGGGAGGGGGGAGGAGACTTTCGGAATAGCATTTGAAATGTAAATTAAGAAAATATCTAATAAAAAAAAGTTACACCAAAAAAAAAAAAAAAAGATTTAGCAAATTCAGTCTAGACACTGAGGAAATGGCTATATACTTATAACAGAATCTTCTTAGCTTCACATTAAAATTTACATGTTAAGTATCAAATAAATCTCATAGATTTGTCCATCAGTGACTTCAAAATATCCAAAACTGAGTTAGAACTAGAAAAACAAGTAGGCTTATATATTATCTGCCTTTATATACCTCATGAATTAAATGAATTAAATATATTCTCTCAGATGTAAATTTTAAGAAAATACTTATTCATATACTTGGTTTGACTACGTAATAATGACATTTCACTTCAGCATGCATCATGTTACAGTGTTAAAGGGTAGTAGGTTAAATACATGTTGCTATGTAAAAAATAAACTTTTAAATTAGATTTTAAAAGTCAAATATCATGAACAAATACTGCTAAAGACCATTTACTGGGATTGTAAGACTAGTCTCAGGTCTGATTCTAACTCTGAACCACCTCTTTCACTGAACTCCCAAAATAAATAAAATGGAGTTGCACCCAGATAGTTATCTGCCAGAAGTTAGAAATGCAGTTTAATATACCTGGCCTACTAAACACTACAATGTACCAATAATCTATCTTTTCTTCTCCCTCTCTATTTCTCTCTATGCATCTCTCTTGCTTTCTTTTGTTCTTTCTTCTTTCTTTCTCTTTATATATATATATATATATATATATATATATATATATATATATATATTCATAATCTATCATCAACCTACCTTTTAATAGAACACCTAGAGTATTGACTATTTACTGAACTTACTGGAAATTATGGTTTATTGACACTACCCATTACCAATAAAAAATTGTATATCCCCCAAAACTACCTGGAACAAAACAAAAATAAAAATTTGAATCATGGTCTCTACTAGGAGTGTATGCCTTGTAAAAGAATCATAAAGTCAAAAGGACATTAATTAGACATTATAAGTTGGGAACCTTCTTTATTTACTTAATTTGTGTGTGTGTATGTCTAAAGATTTTTTTATACCAATACAATATGTTGGATTAACTCAAACTCCAATGCAAACTTTGGGCTTAGAATTAGGATTTCTTTGCTAATATATTAACTCTCACAAATTTAATTGGCTTCTAGATATTTGCTTATTTTTAATTCCATATTTACCACTAAAGCAGTTCTTTTACCATCGCTATTTATTTTCTAGACATTGACCTTAGATATAATATGACCTTAGATCTAATATAAGGTTCAGTTTGTATTTTTTATTGCTTCTATTTCCATTTTTAGTTCTTAGACAGTTTTATCTCCTTCACCTGTTTAATTGTATTCTCTATTTCTTTAAGTGAAATTTTCATTTCCTTTTTAAAGGATTCTATTACCATCACATGATTTGTATTAAGGTCATTTTCTTGTGCCTTGGCTATGTTACTGCATCAGGACTTGCTATAGTACGATAGCTGGGTTCTGGTAATGATATATTGCCCTGATTCTTATTGATTGTGTTCTTATGTTGGCCTTTAACCATTTGGTTGTCCCTGTTGTTGGCAGGCCTCCAAGAATGCAGGCAGAGATGTAAGCTGGAAGGAGAATAGGGGGCAGAGTCTGGGTACAGTTTGCAGCTTTTGAGTATGTTTTATTGGGATGGACAGATTGCCCCAGCATTAGCAGGCCTTCCTGAATTTAGGTAAAGCCATGGGTGGGAAACTGGAGCTTAGGAGACTGGGGCAGAGCTTGCATCTGCTGAGCATGCTCCAGAGTGTAATGCAAGGAGGGTGGATTGTCCATGGTGCCAGCAGGTGTCTGGGACGGTAGGCAAGGCTGTGGCTGGCAAACCAGAGCTCAAAAAACAGGGCTTCTTCATTGCAACTGAGTATGCTCCACTGAAATCTGGCAGGCTGGAGATTGTGGAGTAAGGGCAGGGGTATCACTGGGATTTCTGTGGTGACTGTGGGTATCTAGGCATATAGGAGGAGCCATGACAACCAATTTTTTAGGTTGCTATTGAGGCAAAAGTCTTTGGTATACATAATGTATGTATGTATTTTCACTGGTATACATAGTTGTTCCTAAAAACCAGTGAGAATTGTAACATTTCTAATATAAAAGATATTGCTCCAAACCTTATTTGCAGAATAACGTGGCTTTGGCTTGTTGCTAGAATTCACCATGACTTCCCAATGTCTAAGTAACATCTTTCTGCATATCTTCCTTTTTGTTCGCCAATTATCAGATAACACCTCTGGATATGTTCTAGACCTGCAGACATTCACAAAATTCTTTAAGTTTATTGAGAGTCTAACATTGATATTCTCTCCTAACATGAAATACTGATGACTACTTAGGAATTGAAAGGTTAAGATGGGACATACAATAACAATGAACTAAACTTTTTATAATGTCTCTAAATAGTATTTTGCATATCTCTTCTCTCTAAAATTTACTTTAAAGTGATTTTTAGTTCTTGTAATACACTATCCTTATTTGTAACAAAGATCTTAGAACAACTCTGATGCAATTCACACAGAAATGTCACTTTTTTCTTGGAGAAATACCAATACATTTGAATATTTGCAATAAATGTGTGTTGATCTAAACATTTCCTTAAAGCAAAAATTAAATTGAATTTTTCTCAGCTATGTTATTTTTACATCTTTCATTGATTTTCAGATAGCATATCACAACTAAGAACTCTCTAAATTTGTAGTCTATGAATTATCTCTGAGTCATATATTGATCTGTTATGAAGTTTGTTTTGTGCTCATCATTTTTTTTCTAATTATACAACATCTAATTTGTAAGTTTGAGATGTTTATGTGGTATATCCTTGAATTTCTTGAATCCCCTTGTGCCAAGAAGCCTGAAATGAATTCTTAGCAATATATAATAAAAAAAAATCAGTAAACCTACATTTGCAGATGCAACTGTTAATTGAGGCTTAATAATTACCTACAGAATATTATACTTAATTAAATTTAACTGACAAGTAAAAACATGGAAATTGGCAAATTCACTGTGTTTCATTATGTTGTTTTGATATATGTGCATATTATATAATCATTAAATACATTTTAATGTATCCACCTTTTCAAACATTGGTATATAATGGTAAAAGTATTATAAGCTATTTCTTACAAGTTTTCAAGATATATGACATAATTATTACAGGTTGCCACCTTACTATACAGGGCTAATCAATGTGGTCCTACTTTGCAACTGTGCATCCAAGCTTACTGCAACTATCAGGTTATGGTTAAACACCCTCTGATAACATTTATCCATCCTTTCACAATTTCCCCATGGCCACCACTAATCTCACACTTTGCATGAGATCAACTCCTTAAAATTCCACCCAACAGACATTGTTCAATAATTCTCTGTCATTCTAAATCATTTTGTTCATCAAAATGACAATAATGACTATGTTATTACAAGTAAATTATACTAAATACATGAAAAGTAAAGACAAAATGTGTCTCAATGGTATAGACTTTTTCTTATTATCCATTGTTGTACAGTTAGGACAATTAATGAAGAGTGGAGAAGATGAAATTCCACAGTTTAAATGTTTGTCATCTTTTCATTGTGTTAAAGTAGAGACACCGTATATAAGGTAAATATAAGAAAGAAATACTTTCCAGAACTACGTAGACCTTGAAAAAATTCTAAAAAACAATGATTGTATTCTGTGATCTACAGAGTTGTTTTTCAGAGGGTATTTTATAACCTATACATGGCTTTAGTCACAAGATAGTGCTGGCAAACCTGGAATGTCTTGGATTATTGAGTATAGCAAATAGTCCAAATAAGGACAAAATTTGAGAAGGTGAGAGATGTTATTTCAAAAAGTGTGTAGATTAAATCTAGGTACTGGTATGAGGAACTTGTTTTACTCCAAAAAATTGTTGTATGACAATCAATAAATATGATAGTCCACAGCTGTTTTAAGTTCAATCCATCATATAGTGGACCTCCCTTCTGTTTGCAAGGCCATATTTCATCCTGGAATGCTCCTTTTCTTATTGACCCTTGTGACCCTAATACCAACAAAAAAGAAAAAAGAATGGATACATTCTCTTTCTTTAATTATTAATGTCTTTATATTACTGGCTTTCTTATTTCATGTGAAGGTATTCTGCATACTTAAATAGTTTTCTTCCATGTGATTAATCCACATGAAAGTTGCACTGGAACATACAGATTTAGTTTAACTTAATATGTCCTTGTGTCTTTGAAACTAAGATACATTTAGACTAGTACAAGTGTCAAATGGATGTTGCTCAGGCTTGTGCATTAGTCTTTAAAAAGGGAAGACTGACTTCGCTCCTACATTTGCCAGAGTTTCTGAAATAACATAGATCCTGAGAGAGTCATAGCTCTGCAGAAGGCTGGCATGAGGTTGAGCCTCCTTTTAGATAATGTATCTGTAAAATGTCACCAAGACTTGCTTTCATCAGGATGTGTTATTTGGCAACTAGCATACTAATTGGGCTTCATAAAATTACTGTCTTCAGAGCTGCCAGTTTACTGTTTTGTTTCACTGTAGAGTATGGTGGAAATGTCATAATGGGACTTACCTGCCAAATCTCAGACAACTGCATGAATTCTGAAGCTGACATCTATCAAAGCAGTCTGTGTACAAGCACCTAATAGTTTGTTAATACTGCACGTACAAATTCATCATTACTTATTTTTTAATACCTAACAGATAGTGAAAATTTCATTGGCTTTCTAGGTGTAATGTGAAATCTGATTCATTGAAAACAGGCAAAATGAGCTCTGAAGAAGCTAATTTAATTAGGGTTTACAAAATTAGTTTTTGTCTGGGTAAACATATTTTTACAAATTCAGAAGTTCACTTTTATTAATACGTGTATGCTTTTTTTGCATTAGTTATATTCTAGAATTTATATTAAATGATTTTAAAACTATATATAAATCCTGTGCCTCTATTGACATATGCATATATGTAAATTGTGTTACTGATATTTTAATAATTTTTACTGTGTAAAATGCTATGACTTCAGCTTTCTACATTATAATAAATTCATCACAGGTGAGTATTCATTATGAACATCATTGCTTTTATTTTTCTTAAAAATATCATTAGGTAAAAAAGAAGTAGTTATACATTTCTTGTACTTTAATGATATTTTAATGGATTTTGCTATGAATTACTTATGAAGGAAGATACAAATAACCTCACAAAGAACAAAGGTTTAATTTACTGAACAAATGTAATTGGCTGAGCTTTGAAAATCAAGAGAAAAGTTTGTTAAGCTTTTATGAAGAAAAAGATGGAGGGCACTACAGAATCTTTGGAGAGGTCAATAAACCTGAGATGCTAGTATTAATAGTGATAGAGGATGGGTATATATATATATATATATATATATATATATATATATATATATATATATATATATATGGTATACGTATGTATATATGTATGTATATATACAAAACATATATTAAAAAATAAATGCAATTGTGGGGAATGGCAAGCTGGTCTTCATTCAAGCTGAGGTCTGAACCCCGATGGTCATAATTCACCTACATGACACAGTAGGCATTCCCTCATGCTCCTGCAACTCCGGCCCCTGCCTAAGGTACCACTTCCCACAGCCCAGACAAAAGAAGCATGGTCAGTAGTCACATAAGCAATGGCTCAAGCTTCTGACCATCAGGCTAAACTCCTTCCCAGTTACCTAGCAACAGTGAAGACTACAAAAAGGGGTGCTCAGCCCCACCTCGCTCTCGTATTCCTTTGTCCTCCTACCTCTCACTTCTCTCTCCTCTTCCCTTTCTCTTTGTCTTCTCTCTCCTTTCTCTTTGTCCCCTCTCCTCTCCTCTCCTCTCCTCTCCTCTCCTCTCCTCTCCTCTCCTCATCTCCTTTCCTCTCCTCTCTTCTCCTCTCCTCCTACTTCCTTCCTTCTTCTTCTTCTTCTTCTTTTCTCTCTCTCTCTCTCTCTCTCCTACCTTCTCTCTTTCCCCCTGCATTTCTATAATAAAGCTCTGTCATGCCCAGAAGATACTGTTTTGTTCTGCCCCTTGGCAGTTTTTGTCTCTTAAAAATCTCTCTATTGTGTAAATGAAACACCTTTTTTTGTATCCATTCTTCTGTCATGGGACATCTGGATTGTTTCCAGCTTCTGGCTATCACAAATAAGGCCACTATGAACATAGTGGAAGACATGCCCCTGTGGCATGGTGGGGAATCTTTTGGGTATATTCCCAAGAGTGGTATTGCTGGGGCCTCAGGTAGATCTATTTCCAATTTTATGAGGAACCTCCAGATTGATTTCCAGAATAGTTGTACCAATTTGCAATCCCACCAGCAATGGAGAAGTGTTCCTCTTTCTCTACATCCTTGCTAACGTGTGTTGTTAGTTTTCTGTTGTCAGTTGAAGTTTTGATATTAGCCCTTTTGATTGGTGTAAGGTGGAATCTCAGGGTCATTTTATTTTCATTTCTCTTATCACTAGGACTTTGAACATTTCTTTAGGTGCTTCTCAGCCATTAGCGATTTCTCAGTTGTGACTTCTTGGTTTAGTTCTATACCTGATTTTTGATTGGGTTGTGTGGTTTTTTGGTAATTAGGTTCTTGCATTCTTTATATATAACCCCTCTATTAATGTGGGGTTAGTGAAAAATTTTTCCCAATCTGTAGGTTGCTGATCTGTCTTATTGACTATGTCAACTGCCTTACAGAGGCTTTCCAGGTTCATGAGGTCCCATTTATCAATTCTTTAGCTTAGAGCATGAGCCATTGGAGTCCTGTTTAGGAAATTTCCCCTGGCTCCTCAGTCCCACTTGAGAGGGAGAAGAAAGCAATCAAAAGTGGGCAGGGAAAGACCTGGGAGGGAAAGTGGATGGGGTTGGGGGAGAGGGGAACCTTATAGGGTATTGAGTGAGAGAAAGAAAATGAAGCCATGAGGGCCAGCAGAAAGAATGGAATCATGCAACCTCAGGAGGTAGAAGGTTAGGGGTCCCTCCAGAATGTACCAGAGACCTGAGAGGTGGGAGACTCTCAGGACTCAAAGGGTGGGACCTTAGATGAAATGCCAGACAATAGAAAGATAAAACTTGGAACCCACCTCCAGTAGGAAGACAGGGCATCAAATGAGGGAGGGAGTTGCCACCCCACAGTCAAAATTCTGACCCATATTTATTCCTGTCTGAAAGAATTGCAGGGATGAAAATGGAGAGGAGCCTGAGGAAAAGAAGGTTCATTGACAGGCCCAAAGTGGGATCCAGCTCAAGGGGAGATTCCAAGGCCTGACACGATTACTGAGGCTATGAAACACTCACAAAAAGGACCTAGCATGACTGCACTCCAGAAGACCCAACAAGTAGCTGGAAGTGTCAGATGCAGGTGTTTGCACCCAACCAATGGACAGAAGCTGCTGAACCCTGTGGTTGAATTAGGGAAAGGTTGGAAGAAGCTTAGGAGGAGGGCAACCCTGTAGGAGGACCAGCAGTCTCAATTCACCTGGACCCCCAGATCTTTCAAGCACTGGACCAACCAGGAACACCAATTGATACAAGGCCCCCAATACATACAGCAGAGGACTGCTGGTTTCATCCAGAGAAGATGAACCTAACCCTCAAGAGATGGGACCCCAGGGAGTTTAGTGGTCTGGTTGGGTGGTGGGGACATCCTTGTGGAGACAGGAGGTGAGGAGGAGGCATGGAATATGGAACAGTCAGAGGGTGGACAGGGTGGGAGGAATAGAATTTGGAGTATAAATAAATAAAATACAAATAAAAGACAAATAAAAGCTTTCCGACTCTCTATTTCTATGATGATCCATGAGCACTGTGGAAGGGTATGATATGTTTGTTCTCCTCAACCAGTAGTCACATATTTTCTGCATTTGACTAGCTGTGAGTTTTTATATAAACCACCATCCACTTTAATAAAGAACTTCTAGGTGTTCTGATAGGTAACTGTGACAATTGCACAAATATATAGGTAGAGGAATGGGACTTTAAACAGCTTAGGAGGTCCACAACTTTGGCCACATGGCCAGATTTTCAGGTACAGTCATGTTTCCTCGATTGAAACGGCCCTAAAACACAATAAAAAGAGTTAAGTTACCTCCATAAAATTCCTTCCTATATTTCTATGCCAGTGCCATATCATACCATTATAACTTCAAGAGCAACTTATGGGCTAGAGAGATGAATCATTAGGCAAATAACTTGTTGTACCAGTGTGAGTACCTGAGTTTGAATCTGCATAACCCCTGTAAAGCCAACAAGGTAGCACAAATCTCCAATACAATGCTCCTATTATGGAATGCGATTTGAGATCATGAGGATCTCAGGAAGCTTAAAAGTTACCTGGTCTGATACACACAGCAAAACAAACAAACAAAGAAACAAAACAAAAACAAAAAAAACCCAATGAATCCCTGTTTTTAAAAATGGTGGAAGGCTGGGACTTGAAGTAGACCTCTGAACTCCACATACACATGGTGACTTGTGCAGGCCTGAATTGAAATATATGAATATGCATACACACACACACACACACACACACACACACACGCACGCACGCACGCACACACACACACACACACACACACACTGGGAGGGGGCTGTAGTGGTGGGGGGATGTAGTACTGAATTCTATCATTACATGCCTACATTTAAGGGCTTTACCTCAAACTTGTTTTATGCCTTCTTTTTATAAACTTAAAATGTTTTAAGTGTCCCAAAATATAAATTGGAATATTTATTAGGAAGCTTTTATCTATCACTTAAATTCTAGCATTTATTAAGGAAGACTGGCATTGCATGATATTAAGACTTTTAAGCATGAGATAGCTATTCATTTTTTAGATCCTCTATAATGCTGTTTATTGCAGTTTCATTATTTATTGTAAAAACCTATATATCATTTGATGAATGTATTTTCAAATAAAATGCTTTTATTGCTTCTGTAAATCATACCATAGAATATGTGTACAAAATGTTTGTTTAGCACTAACGTTCAGAAATAAAATTAACTTTTTAAATCTTTTATCCATTGAAATTTCTAATATCTTCAATTATTTATAGTAAATTGTCCATGTTTCTGTTTCATGTAGAAAATCATTATTGAGAATAAAGGAAGTTTTATTCTCTGCTTTCATTTTCTGTGTATTTATTGTTTATTGTTTTTATATTTTGCTGCATAAAATCTCCAGTGAAAAATTGAATAAGACACAAATAATATTTTAATATTTACTAGTTACCCTATTGAAACAATGACTGTAACTTGCTCATTTAGTTAGTTGTTTATTAATATTGTACATTGTATAGATATCATTTCTCAAATTAAAAGCTTGCATTTTATTAGGTCAATTAAAAATTAATTTACTTATTGTCTGCTATGTCTAGGAAACTAGTTTTGGTGTTGAGATATAAAAAATATTAAAATAAACCCAAATCCTTGCCCTATAAAATGTAAATTTTACTGATTCTTATTTACTAATACTATTTCTTTGGGGTGTGTGTGTGTGTGTGTGTGTGTGTGTGTGTGTGTGTGTGTGTTGCTAGGAACTAAACTCAGGATCTTATGAAGAGTAAGTAAACACTCCACAATAGAATTGTTTCCTCATCCTATGACTGCACACTGAATTTTATCATTATTTTTCTTTATTGAGGGGATCATATCTTAATTCAATATAAGACTTGACATTTGAAGATGTTCATGTATGTAAGAAAAAATTGAAAGACATGAAGTGTTGATTTTCAGTAAAACTATATCACGTTATTCACTAATTCAATAATGTAACATGATTAATACTATTCTAAAAGTCAAACTATACAAAAGAAACTTTTCTTGTGTTATTTAAATGCAGATCCCAATGCTTTGATACCATTTGAACAATGTGTTTATGCTCATGTTTATATGTACGTGCACATTGTATATCATGGCTCTTATTTAGAAATCTCAACCCATGGGTTTACAGGAAAATAGGAGAATTTCAGAAATAATCTAGATCATTAAAGCTTTCTTGTGGAAAGCCTTTAAGGGACTGCTTGGCAGGAATCTGACATTAGGCCATGACAAAGAAATAAATTCAGGCAGAAATCTCACATTAGGGCATGACATAGAAGGATGTTCAGGCAAGAATCTTGATCTTAGGGTGGAACAAAAGAAGTTGGCTTCAGGCGTGAGTTTGACTTTGGGCTAGGATGGATAGTTTGATCATCCTGATAAGCCCTTAGAAATAGTGACCACCGGACTTTGTTTGTTGCCTTGCTTGTCCCTTGACTTATTTGTGTTTACTTTCTTTCTTCTTCTTCATTGCACTACAGGCCCTTAATACTTGCATGCAATTAAAATGGTATAAAAGCGGAACGGGAAAAAAATAAAGCTGTCTTCAGTCTCAGAATTGACTAAGGCCATGCCACAGTTCTGTCTAATGGTCTCTTTCTTTTCAATCCTCCTTCCTGCACTGGGGAACCTGTTGACTGAATAAGCAGGCTTCATCACTTTGTCTCATTGTCCAGATCAAAAGTTACTGAGCTGAGAGAATTCTAATCTCTAATGACCTAAATTTATCTTGTTTCTCAAAATAGGATTATTGTACCTTTTCTTTAAAAGTTAGTTCCCCCTTTCTGGTTTTTTCCTTCTGCTCCCTTACTGGGGGGAAAGGGGTGTAATTATCTTTTATTCACACAGAAAGGGAGATAGCTGCCGGATGGCAGCCACTTACCAATTACTTTCCTGTCCTATGTGCAGCTTTAGAAGACTTGCTGAATTTACATGGACTTTTCCATTCCTATTCATGAACAACAGGATCCTTTAATTATCATTTCTCCCATTCCTGTGCCAGGACAGTAATTATGGTTATATTAGTCCCATAGAAAGAGTTGTGGCTAGTTCATTTTCTCTCTAGAATGCTAGTATAAGACCAAGACATATGTATCAGCAGAATACTATATTCTCTAAAACATACTTTAGTATTTTCTATGCAGAAACATTAAAATACAGTTATGTCATGCTTAGGTTGTATCACATCATTCCCGAGTTCATTTTGTTTTGAGTCAGAAATTACAAATTTTATTTCTAATGAATATATTTTCTGTTGTCAAATTTCTCTAACAGTCCTACCGATCGGTGACAAGATTCAACTATTAGTTGTTTTTTATTATCTGCTAAGGTGTAAGTGCAATTTCTTTTTTATAAACCTCTTCTGAGGTAAGGTTTAGAACTCAACAATAGGTTGCCTTTGGTGACCAGTAAGCCGTGAGGATCTACAGGTCTCTGTTTTGTCAGTATTTATGTGCATTGCTGGAAATGAACTTAAATTTCCATTCTTGTTGTGAGGTACTTTATTTACTGAGTTATCTCCTAGATTAATTTTATTTGTATTATTATTATTAATTCATTTTTCATGCATTTACCTTGTGGTTCTTTTCTTAGGCTTCTCTATTTATTTTAGCTTTACTAAGAAATCAACTTTTCTTTTGTTAAATCTCTTGAATTTTCATTAATTTCTAATTTTATTTTTATTTAAAACTTTGTCATTGAATTCTGTGCAAAAATATACTACAAAAGAAAGACTCCACTGAGAATTTTGTGAGTAAAATGTTCTAGTCACGTTGATATCAAAGAAATAAAAAATAGTACATGGGCAAAAATATTTCCATGTTAGATTTTGAAGAAAAACAATGTTTTTTTAAAGCAATATTGTTCTTTCTTTTGTTTTTGTTTTATTTACTTTTTTTTGCAAAATAATTTGATATAAAATGTGTTGATTCCTCAGAAACAGTGGGAGATTTCTCTACACCAATGTCTCTCCCCTGGATTAAAAGAAAATGAGGGCAATGTAGCAATACAATGTAGTCATAAAAGTGAAGTTGAAGATATATGTAATTTAATTTAATTTAGTTATGGTAAGTTTTGTTATTATTTGAGTTTTCTTACTTAACATTGAGTCTTCCAATGAGATGTTATCATTTTATTTCATTCCTAAAATCATGAATTAATCATGATCTCTGCAACTTCAATTATTGTACCAATTGACTTGAAGTTGTAGTTGATAATTCCAGGAAATTAATTCCATGGGTGACTGTTGTGGATAGCCCTGGGGCTAATTATATTTGATGTTAATTCCATTCTGTGAGTGGTTGTGAACAAAGAATGAGTCAGCACTCGGGTGATTTCCTGTTGTACTGGCTAGTTTTTGTGTCAACTTGACACAGCTGGGTTATCACAGAGAAAGGAGCTTCAGTTGGGGAAATGCCTCCATGAGATCTAGCTGTGAGGCATTTTCTCAATTAGTGATCAAGGGCCCCTTGTGGGTGGGACCATCTCTGGGCTGGCAGTCTTGGGTTTTATAAGAGAGCAGGCTGAGAAAGCCAGGGGAAGCAAACCAGTAAATAACATCCCTCCATGGCTTCTGCATCAGCTCCTGCTTTCTGATCTGCTTGAGTTCCAGTCCTGACTTCCTTTGGTGATGAACAGCTGTATGGAAGTGTAAGCCGAATAAACCCTTTCCTCCCCAACTTGCTTCTTGGTCATGATGTCATGTGCAGGAATAGAAACCCTGACTAAGACACCTGTAAACCTGCTTCCCACATTAATTTGTAAAATAAAGGAGAGAGCTGATGATTGGGCAGATAAAAGGGAAGTTGGAGCAGAAGGTGGGAGGAAGAAGAAGGAGAAAATAGAAGAGGGAGAGGATGCATAGGAGGAGGAGGAACAAGAAAAGCTGAGCAGAAGCACATGGCCTGGAGAAACTGCAAGTTCTAAGGGGTCTCATAGATGTGGAAGATGCTAGCATAGCAGTACATCTGCCCAATCTAGGCACACACATGTAATCATATTAACTGTGTTGTGTTTTCATTGCTGGGGCATATCTGGGTTGGAGAAATTTACTGCAACAGGTGACCACTTTTGTTGAAAATATATTTGCTTTTTAAAGAAAAGCAAAACCATATATAATAAAAAGTAAAATGAACAAATGGTATTAAATTTTTAAAAACCTATATACCAAAAAGAAATAATTTTACACTGTGTGATATCCAGCTCAATAATTTACTCAAGGAGAAAATTAAATTGAGAAAATTAATGATGTTCTAGAGCAGGTATAATTTAAATTTTAGAATGGGGCTTGATTTTTTTCTAATAAGTAGTCCTGGGGAAAATGACTTCATACTAAATTACCTAATTTTGAATGTGCATATATGAGTTTGATATAAAATAGGTGGCAATATTAGATTTGTAATCTCATTTTCAGAGACTTTTTTAGTTCTAACAAATATTAACCAAGTGAATAAAACTCAATATTTAACACAACAGCTTGGAATACCCACAATACAACTCATAGACCATATAAAGCTCAAGAAGAAGGAAGATCAAAGTGTAGATACTTCAGTCTTATTTAGGAGGGGGAACAAAATCATCATGGGAGCTAGAGGGAAGGAAGGACTTGGGAGGGAGAGAGGAAGGGGAGGGGGAGCAGGTATGAGAGGAGATAGGGGAGATGTACAGAAGGTCAGGAAATTGAAGTTTGTAGCAGTGGGTTTTGGGGAGCTGGGGGTAGCCATTTGAAAGTCCCAGATGCCAGGAAAGCAAGAGGATCCCAGGACCCAGCAGGGATGACATTAGTTGAAATACACAACAAAGGGGAGAGTGAACCGGTAGAGGCCATATCCAGAGGTTAGGCATGGCCCCAAGTTGAGGGATGTGCCACCCATCCATCTTAAAAAATATTAACACAGAATTCTTCCTATCTAAAGGAAATGCAGGGACAAAGAGTAGGGCAGAGACTGATGAAAGTCCATCCAGAGACTGCCCCAACTAGGGATCCATCTCATCTGCAGATGCCAAACCCATACACTAGTTCTAATGTCAAGAAGCGCTTGCTGACTGTAGCCTGGTATGGCTGTTCCCTAGGAGGCTCTCGCAGATCTTGATTGTATTGCTCAGGGTTCTCTAGAGTCATAGAACTTATGGGTAGTCTCTATATAGCAAAGACATTTATTGATGACTTACAGTCTGCAGTCCAACTCCCAACAATGGTCAGTAGCAGCTGTGAATGGAAGTCCAAGGATCTAGCCCTTGCTCAGTTCCACACAGCAAGCAGGCGAAGGAGAGAGATAGCCTTCCTTCTTCCAATATCTTTATATACTCTCCAGCAGAAGGTGTAGCCCAGATTAAAGGTGTGTGCCACCACACTTTAATTCTAGATGACCTTGAACTCAGAGATCTCCCTGTCTTAATCTTCTGGAATCCATAGCAACTATGCCTCAAGATCTCCATAAAAAGATCCAGGTCAGAAACTTCTATCTCCCAGCCTCCAGATTAGGATCACTGGTGAGCCTTCCAATTCTGGATTGTAGTTCATTCCAGATATAGTCAAGTTGACAACCAGGAATAGCCACTACATTGACCAATACAGATGCAGATACACATAGCCAACCATCAGACTGAGTACCTGGACCCCAATGGAAGCGTTAGACAAAAGACTGAAGAAACTGAAGGGCTTTGAAACCCTATAGGAAGAACAACAATATCAACCAACCAGGTCTCCCAGAGCTCCCAGGGACTAAACCACCAACCAGAAAGCACACCTTTAATCCCAGCACTGGGGAGGCAGAGGCAGGCAGATTTCTGAGTTCGAGGCCAGCCTGGTCTACAAAGTGAGTTCCAGGACAGCCATGCTATACGGAGAAACCCTGTCTAAAAAAAAAGAAAGAAAGAAAAGAAAAAAAAAAAAGAAAGAAAGGACCTATGGCTCCTGATACATATGTATCTAAAGATTGTCTTGTCGGACATCAATATGAGGGGAGGTCCGTGGTCCTGTAGAGGTTTGATGAACCAGAATAGGGAGATGCTAGGGGTGGTGAGGGGGGTGGGTAGGTGGGGGAGCTACATCATAGAAGTAGGGGGAAGAGGATATGGGGTAGTGGCTTGGAGAGGGGAAACTGGAAAGGGAGATAACATTTAAAATTTAAATAAATAAAATAGCAAATATAAAGAAAAAAATGACTTACAAAGGCTAGAGGTATGGCTTAATTAGTAAAGCTGTGGCCATACAAGCCCCAAATCCTGAAACCATGTAAAACCATGTAAAATCTGCAACAGAAAAGTTTCCTGGGCTTGTCTCTGGCTCCACAATGTTGCCATAACAACTGTGAGTCTACCGATTTTATGATAGATAAGTAGATTGATAGTAGATGTATAGATAAATAAACAAATAACAACAAAATATAATGTAATTGTAATGTTGGATTCATTATATGATAGACTGTTATATATCATATTATGTGTATTTACATGAAATATTAGCAAATACAAATGTACATTAATAGAGTAATTTTCCAAGGGAAAATAACAAACCACTTGTAGTTTTATCTATTTCAAAAATATTCTCATTCTGGTTTGAAAGTGATTTTGTTATTATAAATATAGTCATAGAAGATTGCTTTCATGGAGTACTTGGAGTGTTTTCAGAGATGTTTCTAGAAATATATTATTCAGTTTAATCAATGTGATTAATGAAAATAGTTCATATACATAGTTTCCTTTTGGTAGATGAAAAGACTGAAATACAGATGGCCTACTAAAATCAATTATGGCTGATACATATTTAAAGATGAATCATAGAGTGGTGGATTTTGAAGTCTGTCCTCCACATTATGTTAGGATTTTTTCTTTTATTTAATAACTATAGATATAATAATGGCTATGCCAGTAACAATATATGCATAGCAGTATGATTATGTACAATATAATATGTTTTTCTAAAATTTTGAATATTTTATGTGAAAATCTTAAATATTATTCTTCTTACTTTCACATTACTAATAAAGAAGCTAATGTGTGAGATGCTCACATTTATACAACTGCTAAATGTCAAAATCCAAAAATGTTTTTGAGCTAATGCCAATATCTCCTTTATACACATACATGTGTTCCCATAAAAATTTAAAGTCTCTTGAAAGTTATAGAAAAAAGGTGTTTTAACTTTTCTCAAATATAGTACAAAGTTTAATGTATGTACAAAACTAAAATATTATTTGGCCTAAACAGCAAAAATAGAACCTGCCTAAATGGAATTCAAACAGCGTACTGTGAGGATAGCTCATCTATACTGTCATATCTGGTATGCCTTATTAGAAACACACAATCATGTGATTGCATGTACATATGCACAAACATGTACATACATATAGAGTTTTCAGAAGATGTGGGGAAATTTTTATGTTCTATTTAGATTTGAACATTCTTTAGTCTCTTATTTTTGTATATTCATGAGTTATGGGTCCCTATTTTAATCACCATTCATTGCAAAATGTGGCTGATATTATTAAATATAAGATGTATCAATCTATCGGTATAGCAATCAGTCATTAGGAATCTGTTTAATATTATGATCATTTTATAGAGTATTATTAGATCTTTCTCTAAATCCTATGACATGTTAATTCTTATGCATGTGTTTGGCCCAATCATTATATCCAAATATGGGCTTTATAAATCACACAAAATGACAAATCCAATAAAAAGAGTGTTGATTATTCCCACGATTTTCTGTCTATTATTGAACCAGGGTGTATATTTAACCAAGAAAATTATTAACTGTAGCTGGCAGGTTCACAAATATGTATGGTTAATGATTACTATTCTCCACCAGTGTTGTGCATAGCATCTGCCAGCTTGAGAATGCTAGCCACAAAGGATTAATCTTGCCAAACCATGAGCCCATATGGGAGATCTTTCCATCTTCTGAGACCTTCTTCAATTTTTTTTTTCTTCAGAGACTTGAAGTTCTTATACAGATCTTTCACTTCCTTAGTTAGAGTCACACCCAGGTATTATTTTATATTATTTGTTACTATTGTTAAAGGTGTTGTTTCCCTAATTGCTTACTCAGCCTGTTTATCCTTTGTGTAACTCAAACTTTGTGTGAGTTAATTTTATATCCAGCTACTGCACTGAAGTTGTTTATCAGGCTTAGGATTTCTCTGATGGAATTTTTAGGGTCACTTCAGTATACTATCATATCATCTGCAAATAGTGATATTTTGACTTCTTCCTTTCCAGTTTGTATCCCCTTGATCTCCGTTTGTTGTCGAATTGCTCTGGCTAGGTCTTCAAGTACTACATTGAATAGGTAGATAGAAAGTGTGCAGCCTGGTCTAGTCCCTGATTTTAGTGGGATTTTTTCAATTTTCTCTCCATTTAGTTTGATATTGGCTACTGGTTTGCTGTATATTGCTTTTATTATGTTTAAGTATGGGCCTTGAATTCCTGATCTTTCCAGGACTTTTATCATGAATGGGTGTTGGATTTTGTCAAATGCTTTCTCAGCATCTAATGAGATGATCATGTGGTTTTTGTCTTTGAGTTTGTTTATATAGTGGATTTCGTTGATGAATTTCCATATATGGAACCATCCCTGCATTCCTGGAATGAAGCCTACTTGCTCATGATGAATTATCATTTTGATACGTTCTTGGATTCGGTTTGTGAGTATTTTATTGAGTATTTTTGCATCGATATTCATAAGGGAAACTGGTCTGAAGTTCTCTTTCTTTGTTGGGTCTTTATGTGGTTTAAGTATCAGAGTAATTTTGGCTTCATAGAATGAATTGGGTAGAGTACCTTCTGTTTCTATTTTGCAAAATAGTTTGAGGAGAATTGGAATTAGGTATTCTTTGAAGGTCTGATAGAACTCTGCACTAAACCCATCTGGTCCTGAGCTTTTTTTTGATTGGGAGACTATTAATGACTGCTTCTATTTCTTTAGGGGATATGGGGCTGTCTAGATTGTTAATCTGATCCAGATTTAACTTTGGTACCTAGTATCTGTCTAGAAAATTGTCCATTCATGCAGGTTTTCCAGTTTGGGGATCCACCCCATAAACAACCACCAAATACAGTCACTAGGTAATGAGAGGCCAACAGGAGCCTGATGACAGGAGCCTGATACAGCTGTCTCCTGTGAGGCTCTGCCAGTGTCAGACAAATAGAAAGTGGATGCTCACAGTCATCCATTGGATGGAGCATAAGGTTGCCAATGCAGGAGCCAGAGAAATACCCAGGGAACTGAAGCCCCACAGGAGGAACATCAATATGAACTAATCAGTACCCCCAGAGCTGTTTAGAACTATACCACCAATCAAAGAGAACACATGGTGGAACTTGTGAGTCTAGCTATGTATGTAGCAGAGGATGGCCTAACTGGTCCTCATGGGAGGAGAGGCCCTTGTTCCTGTGAAGATTCTATGCCCCAGTATAGGGGAATGCCAGGATCAGGAATGGGAGTGGTGGGTTGGGGAGTAGGAGGAGGAAGGAGTGGATAGGGGATTTTCAGAGGGAAAAGTAGGAAAGTTGATAACACTTGAAATGTAAATAAAGAAAATATGTAATAAAAAATAAGGCTGCTATGAAAATAAAAAGTGTAGCACTAATACTGTTTTAAGTATTAGTGCTTACCCATTGCATAGGTCTCCATTTGGGCCCATTATTGCTTGGTCATTCATTGAGGCTCTGCTCCATTCCCTGTGCCTGCATTTCTTGTAGACAGGGTAAATTTTGGTTTGAAGCTTTTGTGGGTGGGTTGGTGTCTCTATGTCTCCAGTGGGGTTCCTGTCTGGCTTCATGGTGTAGTCCCTTCAGGTTCCATACCCCAATGTAGAGAGTCACAGCTAAGGTCACCTTCACTGATTCTTGGGCTCCTCCCTTATTCCAGGTCTCTGTCTCATTTTGGAGACGTCCCTGCCTCCTCACCCCTGTCAGTTGCTGTTTTCCATGGCCATCTAGCCATTTCTTATATCCTTTCCCACACCTGATCTTGAACCTCCCACTAATAGCTTCAATTTTAGTTTGAATTGGTTTTATACAACTACATAAAGTTGATAATCATAGGCATGAGCCAAAAGTTCAAATACATAGTACGTTTATATACTTGATACCACACAAGTACATTACACAGACGAGATTTTAGTTTCTTTTTCTATAATTATGTTAAAATGAGTGCATTGTGATTCTACTCCAGGTTTTCATTTCCTTGGATTTCTGTGATTATTTCCTATATCAGAATTGCTTGATAAATATTCATAACTCTGCTGCTTTTGTCTCATATGTAGTTCCTGCAGGTTCTCTCACCAAATACTTCTATACAATAAGAGATTTTTAAAAGCCAAATATTTTACAAGTGATCTTAATGTTATCGTACATAGATTCAAACTCTTATAAACATATCAATATTTTACACTGTTACATATCAAAGTTTAAAAAGAAGCAAAAGATATCAATTCACTTTTTTCAGTGGAAATGAAATTCTTTTCCTTAGAATGAGAAAATTTAAGGCCTGACCTGAAGGAAAGAAACGTGGTAGTTCTTAATAACAAATCAGTGGTCCACGTATAATTTTCAAGTGTGGTCTTCCAAACTTGACATACCAAATATCTTTCAATACTCCTGATTTTGATGGGCCTATGTGTCCAATTACCAGTTTTCAGGAGTCTGCATTGTGTAGTGCAAGAGACTCATGGAAAGAATGAGATAAAATTCAGTAGAAATGATCTGGTAATCACCACTTTTCTAATTACCCCTGGTTCTCAGTTAATACCTTCCTGAAAAAAAAAGTATGGGTGTTATATTATTAATACCATAATTGGGAGTTATAAAATTCATATTATCATAACATCTGCATATTCTTGCTTTACTTTTTTGGTATTCATTTCCAGTGAGTATGTATTTATTAAAGCTCTTCCTGAGCTTTAATTTGAAAATTGCTTTTCACTTTGGTGGCAGGGGTCTGTTAGGGTTAACATGCTCATTAAACATTATAATGTAAATTTTAAAAGAGATGCTTTGTAATTAGTACACGCATTTTCAACTGTTTGCAGTTATACTGCCGGGGGAGATATTTTTGTTTATTTTTACGTTCTTCAAGTCCCTGTCAAATGTTCTGCATTCAGTGAATATCTGTGGAAAGAAGCAAAAACCACAGATCATAATGTATCAAGATAGAGGGGAAAAATAATGCATAGAAATGAGTGAGAAAGAGGAAGGAGAAATAAGCAGGAAAAATTATGAGCCAAGGATTCTTTAATAAGAAACATTAGTGTAATTTCCCAAAGTTATAAAATTTATAACTTTATTAAAGTACTTTAGTTCACATGCATAGAAACTTTATGCATATATTATTAAAGTTTTGTCAGAGCAAGGGAATAATAAACTATGTATGTAACAATTTAAAAACCCCATATGCTCCTGGAGACATAAATTTGCTATTACACAATCATTTGATATTAACAATGGGAATAGATATCATTTTTTAAATGTAGAGATAAACATAGTGTCATGTAAAAAATTCTTCAAAGTATTAATTCCAGCCCCAGAGTATATTAAGGTTTTGCCTTTTTAACACATCTCACAATGATATGATATAAAAAGAATTATTATAGATACTACATTATTTCGACTTAATCACAGAGCATTATGGAAGGAAAGAGTAACTAATTTCCCCAAATCTCACAGCCTGTAAGCCTTTGAAACAACTGGGTTCTAGATTCTGTCCTTTTTGAAGTAAGCTATGATATTTTCAGCATATAATAATAATGGTAATATTGCATTGAGCAATGGAGTTTTCTAGAGAAGTAAGTTTCTATGTTATATTTACTGTTGATGAGAATAAAGGGGAGATGATTCAGTGGTGAAATTCTATGAAATCCAGTGAAGAAGGTAGGAATTCACTGTGTTTGACACCCAAGGGTGTGATAAGGACAATAAAGGGAAGTCACAAAGAAATAAAAACAAATCGCTTGGAAAGAACTTTCTAGCATACGGAGCTATAGTAGAGAAAATAGGCTTCTGTAAGAATCATACAGTTCTTCGAGCCTTAAACATTTAAATGACCTGGAGGAGTACTCAGTATGATTAGATGGGTATCAAAAGCAATTGGGCTTATGGACCACATCCATTTTAGCCACTATCAGCAAAATCTTTTGCAGTCAGGAGGTTTTGCAATGATGAACACTGGCACATTAGCTAATGTCTTATATCCTTACTGATCTCTTAGATTGAGAAATATTGCTTTTCCTAGAGAAATAACATTTGAGTCAATTGTATTACGGAGATCATCAAACACTGCATTTTTGTCAAATGTTAAGTACAAGAAATATTGTGTTTTTGTGTTACACATTTTAGTCAATAACAAAAGCCATAAAAATGATTAAGCCTTAGGAAAAGGAGAGTCAATAGCAAAAGATGAAAATCAGCACATATATGAGAAAGCAGCGGCTGTAAAGCAACAGTAAAAAATATTTCAATATTAAAAATAATATAAAACCACACTTAAGTATGAATATAATCTCTTTGCTGTTGATCTACCTTATTTGCTTAGTCAAAGCTTATTCAGGTTTTAAGCTAAATTTAGAAAAATAGTAATCTCCTTTCAAAATGTTGGTAATGATACTACATGAGAGAACTACAAGCTAAATGATTCCATATCACAGAAGCAGATATCAAAATACTAAAAATATGCAAACCAGTGTGCTGTGTCATAATAATGAAATGGCCTACAATAGCCACACATATCTCTTGACTTTAAGTGGAGAAGTTTGTTAACTTTCTAGGAGCCATCACAAAATGCAACACGATTAAAATGAGTTTGCATGTATATAGGAGCCAAGATA
Source organism: Mus minutoides (assembly GCA_902729485.2). Classification (NCBI taxonomy): domain Eukaryota; kingdom Metazoa; phylum Chordata; class Mammalia; order Rodentia; family Muridae; genus Mus; species Mus minutoides. The sequence goes on from LR751264.1 coordinate 150,899, forward strand.
GTTTGGATGGCTATGAAGCTCAATTTGAAGTTGCCACCAAGACTTGAGGAAACATGGATTTAGTGTATTAAATCAGTTTTGTACCTATTTAGCCTTTGTAATTTTCCTAAGTTTCGGATAAAAAATATCAGCAAAGTTGATTAAGAAATAACTCTAATTGATCTAATAGGTTCTTAGGGTTACAACCAGCCACTGTCTTAAGCAAGAGGCAATTGCCATCCGATGGTAACAAATGCTAGCTAAGAACATGGCTGGAAATCAGCATCTTAGCTGACTCTTTGGCAACTCAGTCCTGGACTGAATCAATTCATTTATTAACACTCAAATGTAAAAACCCTCCTTGTTAGTGATTGAAACTTTTAGCATCACTTGTATGTGGAGATAAGAGTTGTCCAATACAAAATAATAGAATTCTGATCTCACATTCTCAGCCTTACCCTCTTCAAATGTACAGTTTTAAAATTTGTCACCTACACCAAGAAAGAGAGCAGTAAGTAAGCATGAGATGCTAGGCTTCCTAACTATTTTACCTTTTCATTTACTACTTAAATATTTCCAGTACAAGAAAGATAGAGTTTATTTATGGACTTTTTGTGAGTTCATTAAAAGCATGATACACCGAGATTCAATCAGTTTTCCAATACAATAGCAAAGAATCTATACTCCACAATGCATAAATGGAATTTTGTAAAATATAAAAATAGCAATATTTCAAGTACTTTGTTCAATAATATTCAATATAATGAAGGACTGGAAAGCCTAATAGCATCTGGGAGGTGAGTCATCAGGGGAAAGATGAAATATAATTGTATATACTGTTGTGCAGCTGAAGAATTGGAGGACCCTTATTGTCCTAGGTTTTCTTTATCTATTGTTGAGACAAACAAGTTGACTAAAAGAAATCTGAGCAGGGAAGGATTGCTTTGGCTAACATGCCATAATATTATTGGGTTTTTAGGGAAGCAGGACCATAGGCAGGGGCCATGGACCAAAATTGCTTAAAGGTGTTGATCCTCTATACCCTTTACCAGCTTGCTCAGCTAGCTTTCCTATACATAACTACACCTTTCTTGTTTATAACTAAGTGGTCTGGGATAATGCCATGGGATGGGCACTCCTACATCAATCACTAATCAAGAAGGTCACAAAATAGACTTGCCTAGAGAACTTCTGATAAAATTCCTGAATGAACATGCTTTCTTCCCAGATAACAAGGCCAAGTCAACTTGACAAGATAACAGCCAAAATATATAGCTTAGTAATATGCTACAGCATTTTAAATTAACCAAATTGCTTTCAGCTATAGGAACTGAATGTGTATAAAGCTTGAAGTAGACATAATGAACAGGAAAATATTTCACAGACATAGAATGCAATCAAGCATGCAAAACACTAAATGTAAGAATTCACCAAAACCAGAAATCATCACAAGTGCTCAAGATAAATCTCAATGACAACATATTAGATGCAGTTATGAGTTGTAAATTGAAACAATTATCATAATATATAGTTCTAATGTTGATTTGAATTATCTTTTGAATGATGGTCTATAAAAATTAGACTGGTAGCTAATTAAAGACTGGTAAAAAAACAGATGGTAGCTAATTCTACTTAATGTACAAATAGGGAGAAGAAAATATAGAGCAAAGAACTTTGCTATTCATGAAGGTAAAAATGTACAAATAAAATAAAATTAAGAAAGGAAAATGACAGGGTATTGGGTCACAAGACTGTCATTTTCACATAAATCAAATCTGATTTTCTTTTAGTCTTATAGAGCTTATGGGGTCTCTAAAACACTGCTGACCACTAAGTTAATATTTTTAGAATTAATAAAGTATATTCAAGAAAGATAAGAAGAAAATTTCATGAAAAATCAGAATCACAAGTCTTGAGTTGGACCAAAGAACCAACCTGTTAGAATATTTTTAGAATTCTGGAATTAGATTTGAACATAGATGATTTTGAATTAGCACATACAGGCTGGGATTTATTGACAAAAATGAACACTATAAACGTTACTGGATGTCATGTTCAGTGCCTCCTTAGATAGATACCTACTAGATTTCACATCATCATGATGGTACATGACAATATTTATATAACTGCTAGAATAATTAGCTGGTGACATTATGACAATTAAAAAGATACCTTTGTGGATATAAACTTTTAGGTCCTTTATTGTAAATGCCAATGATAATAGTTAAGGCTCAAAATAAACTGCTGTAGATACAAGGTGAGATAATACCCTTATCAGATCTCTTACTACCTTGATTATCATAAAGTTGATCCTTAGAGAAATATTTATGGAATTAATCAGCAGTGTTAGTTTTTAAATTACTGCTGAGTGTGACTGTTCACACACAGAGCTTCAGAAGCAGAGACTGCATAAAGTCTTTGCTAAGGAGTGAGATTTTGTGTCATGTTCCTATTGAAAAGAAATGCTTCAATAATATCAACATGTCTACTGTAAGTACAATAAAAACAGGTATCAAATTTTGTTTTCAGAAGTGGTATATATTATCTCCCTTTTGTATATACTTCTCACTTTGTTGCTGTTGCTGTAGTTAGCCTTCCTATTGATGATCCTCCTGTCTTAGCCTCCTGAATCCTTGGAGTCCTGAGGTTGCATCAGCATACCTGGCCTGTTTCCCATAGTCTGCACTGATGATTCAGAATTAAAGAAAGGATAGATTCTTGTTGTTAAGCAGCTGTGAAACTGGAGATCATTGGCTATATTAGTTCATTACTATTGCTCTGATAAAGCACCATTGCCAAAGACAATTTAGAGAAGGAAGGGTTTGTTTTGGACTTAGGATTTCCAAGTTTATAAAGTACAGACTGACATTGTAGAACAAGGAAATAGGTAGCTGACTTGAATGCTGAACATCAACTGAGAATTTACATCATGAATTTCAAATGGGAAGCTGCGAGAGCAGAGTAAAATATCAGCACGAGTCCTTTGAAACCCCGGAAGCTTGCCACCAGTGACATTCTTCCTCCGACAAGGTTACACCTCAGTTGTAATCTTTGTCAGTCACCAACTGAGCCAAAATCAAATGCCTAAGTCTGACTGAGGACATGTGATTCAAACTACCACAAGACATTGCTCTAGCATCAAAATGTTACATGTTATTTTAACTGTTCGGATGAGAAATCACTTCATATAGCTACCATGTGAATATATTTCTTTAAAATTTAAGCCTGAACTCAGTTGATGATAAAAAATCACATGTATATTTAAATTTTATTTCTAAAAGTGTAGGTTAAATCATATAGCTAGTGTTTGATTATTGGTCTTTCCAGCATTTAACTTTAAATTTAGAATTAAAAGTACTATGGGTATTGAGTTTGTAAATGTCTAATTTAACTATATTTGATGACTCCTCTGTCAAAACACATCTTCAAAACATGTGTGAAAATTCTTTACATAATATTTGAAAACTAATCAGATTTAGAATTAAGAACAAAGCACACATTGAAAGAGTTACAGAGATCATGTGTGAAGCTGAATCCAAAGGATGGACCCAATGACTGCGGCTGCCAGGGATCCATCCCACAATCAGCCACCAAACATAGACACTATAGCATATGCCAGCAAGATAGTGCTGAAAGGGCCCGGATATAGCTGTCTAGGGGGAAAATATACCAATGCCTGGCAAACATGGAGGTGGATGCTCACAGTCAGCTATTAGATGGAACAACAGGGTTCCCAAGGAAGAAGGAGCTAGAGAAAGTACCCAAGGAGCTGAAGGGGTCTTCAACCCTCTAGGTGGAAGAATAACCATGAACTAACTAGTACCCCCTGAGCTCATGTCTCTAGCTGCATATATAGAAGAGGATGGCCTAGTTGGCCATCATTGGGAAGAGAGGCCCCTTGGTCATGCAGACTTTATATGCCC
>LR751264.1:154900-186665 GCA_902729485.2 Mus minutoides
TAAAATATCTAATAAAAGTTGGAAAAAATTAAAAAATGTAATAGATATTGATAGTGATATACTATTTTTAAATTTTCAGTATTTTAAAGGTATTAATATTGATTTAGAATTCTGAAACCATATCCCATAAAGTTGCATAAAGTTCTGCATGGGGAGATTTATTTTATTATACTAGAAAATTTGAAATGTATTATCAATCTCTTATATTAGTTTGACATAAAGTGAATTGATATTCTTAGTTGAATTTTAGTTTGGTCGTTATACACATACCAACAAATGATATTTCTATTTGTGTTGGGTTTGCCCTTAAGGAGATGAATGATTTGCTAATTACTTCTTAAATGCAAAAGAATTCACATTGTCACTCTACAATCTTTATAAATGATTTTATCAGGCTTAACATCCTTTACATAACTTGATATCAAACTTCAATCCCTTGAATGTTCCCAGTGTGTATAATTTTTGTAAATTTCATTATGTCATGGAGCAATACAGGCTTATAACTATATGTGTGTGTGTGTGTGTGTGTGTGTGTGTGTATGCATATATATACACACACACACACACACATATATACATACATATACATATATACACATATACATATATGTAAATATATACCATTATATAGTTATAAGCTTGTATTGCTCCATGACACAATGAAATTAAAAAATTCATTTCTAAAAAAATTATATATATATATATATATATATATATATATATATATATATATAGAGAGAGAGAGAGAGAGAGAGAGAGAGAGAGAGAGAAAGATTGGAATTGACCCAAAACTTAGGTAATTGAGTTAGGTAATTAATGCATAATCTATTTCCTTTCCTCACATTTGATCTTGTATATTGTCTCACTATATAGTCCATTTGGATTTGAATATAATGCTTATGCCTCATGCTACTTAGTCACTGGGCTTCCAAATTCATATCATTACACCTGGTTAGTTTCAGACATTTTAAATAAATTATTATCTTTACTTTAAATAAGTACATACAAGTCCTTATTTATGAATGTCTAATTAAGAAGTTTTCATCTCTTATAAGTTTCATATACCCTTACCCTTTATAATTCAGAAAATTAAAATCTATCTATTCAAATGTATATTTCTCACAATTTATTTTAATTATAAAATTTTTGTGTATATTATACAATCAAAACTTTCAATACCATGTATTTAATAGTTTCTGATGATGTGTGATGAGATTTCATGTACAGTGCCTTATTTGAAACAAAGTATCCAATGCAACCTTATTAATGCCTTACCACATGTGGTGCATAGTCAGCAATTTACATTCCAGAGGGAGAAAGTGAGGGGCAGAGGTGGGAGAACAAGACAAACAGGAGAGAAAGTGCAGTACTTTCACTAGGCCATCTCTTTCTTTAGGTTGGGGAAGTTTTCCTCTATGATTCTGTTGAAGATATTTTCAGGTCCTTTAAGCTGGGAAGCTTCATTCTCTTCTATTCCAGTTATCCTCAGATTTGGTCTTTTAATTTTGTCCTGAATTTCCTGAACGTTTTGGGTTAAGAGTTTTTGATGTTTTAAATTTTCTTTTACAGTTGTTCCAATGTCTTCTACAGTATCTTCTACACTTCTATCTCTTTTACAATTCTTTCTTCTATCTCTTGTATTCTTACATCTGTAATTCCTGACCTCTTTCTAGGTTTTCCTTTACTATATTTGCCTCCACTTGTGTTTCCTTTACTGTATCTATTTCCACTTTTAGGTCTTGGACCACTTTATTCAATTCCTTCACTTGTTTGTGTTTTCCGTATTTCTTTAAGGGATTTATTTTTATTTATTTTAAGGATTTATTTTTATTTATTTTTCCACTTTAACAGCTTTTATCTGTTTACCAGTGTTTTGTTATATTTCTTTCAGTGAGTTATTTATATCCTCCTTAAAGGACTCTATTATCTTCATGAGGTAGGATTTTAAGCCAGCTTCCTGATTTTTAGGTGTGTTGGTGTTGGTGTATTCAGGACTTGCTAGGGTGGGAAAATTGGGTTCTGATGATGCCCGAATACACTTGCTTATTTTGCTTATGATCTTGCTATTGCCTCTCACCATCTGGTTATCTTTGGTGTTTGCTCATCTAGGTGACTCTCTCTGGAGTCTGCCACTCTTGTCCCTGGGTTGCTTCAGGTCCCCTGGTAGGCCTGCAGCCCTGGCTGTGGCAGACCTCCTGTGGGGACTTCCAGCTGCTCCTTTGGCTACAGTAGTTTTCCTGAGAGGCCTTCAGACTGTTGGGTCTTCAGAGGAGCAGGCAAGCTGTCGTCCCATATGAAGCTGTTCTCCCAGGGTTTGGGGTTGCTATGGACTGTGGTTTCTGTTTTCCTGTGGACATCAGAACTCCATGGGAGGCTTTCAGTCCATTGGGTCAGTTGCTTCCCATGCCACAGAACCCCCAGGAGGTGTCTCTTGCCCAGTTGCCCTGTGGAGAGAGGAAATCCTTGGATACCTTGAAGCTATCCAAGATAAGCTGGAGATGAGTTGCTTAGTTTCCCTATGTGCAGAGGATCTCCTGGGATAGCAGTTGCCCTTTGTGCAACTCAGATCTTCTGGGATGCCTCAGGATATAGTGTCTTCAGTGGAGCAGAATAGCTAGAAGTCTGCCCCTGCAGACAGAACTGGGAGGAAGAGGAGTGGAATTCAATGGGCAGGAGTGGGGAAAATCCACTAACAAAGAGTCTCAATTCTGAATATCTATGCCTGAAATGCAAGGGCACCCACATTCATAAAGGAATCTTTAGTAAAGCTCAAAGCACACATTTAACCCCACACAATAATAGTGGGAGACTTCAACTATTCTCACCAATGGACAGGTTATTGAAACAGAAACTAAATAGAGACACAATGAAACTAGTAGGGGTTATGAACCAAATGGAATTAACAGATATCTACAGAACATTTTATCCTAAAACAAAAGAATTCATCTTCTTCTTAGCACTTCATGGTACTTTCTCCAAAATTGACCATATAAGTGGTCACAAAACAACCTTCAACCAATAAGAGAAGATTGAAATAGTCCCATGCATCCTATCAGTTCACCATGGCCTAAAGCAGCTGGTCTTCAATAAGAGCACAAAAAACAAACAAACAAAAAAACCAGAAAGCCACCCCCCCCCTCTCTCTCTCTCTCTCTCTCTCTCTCTCTCATATATATATATATATATATATATATATATATATATATATATATATACCACATATATAAAGAAACTGAACAACTCTATACTCAATGATAACTTTGTCAGGGAAGAAATAAAGAAAGAATTTCAGGACTTTCTAGAATTTAATGAAATTTTTGAAACATCATACCCAAACTTATGAGACAGAATAAAAGCAGTGCTTAGAGGAAAATTCATATGATCAAGTAACCTAGTAAAGCAACTGGAGATCTTACACTAGCAACTTAACAGCACACCTGAGAGTTCTAGAACAAAAAGAAACAAACATATCCAAGAGAAGAAGAGGGCAGAAAATAGTCTAACTCAGGGTGAAACCAATCAAATAGACACAAAGAGAACAATACAAAGAATCAACAAAGCCAAAAGCTGGTTATTTGAGAGAATCAACAAGATAGATAAACCCATAGGCAAACTAACAAAAGGGCCCAGAGGTAGTATCCAAATTAACAAAATCAGAAATGTAAAGGGAAACATTAAAAAAAGAAACAGAAGAAATTAAAAAAAAATCATTAGAACCTACTACCAAAGGCTAAACTTGACAACACTGGAAAATCTGCATGAAATAGACAATTTTCTAGACAGATAACAAATACCAAAGTTAAATCAGAATCAGAAAAACCATATAAATAGTCCCATAATCTCTAAAGAAATAGAAGCAGTCATTAAATGTCTACCAACAAAATAGCCCAGGATCAGATAGGTTTACTGCAGAATTCTATCAGACCTTCAAAAGAATATCTAATACCAATATTCTTCAAACTACTCCACAAAACAGAAACACTACCCAATTCATTCTATGAAGCCACAGTTATGTTCAGTATTCTCCCTTGGAGATGGAAGGGTTTCTGTCTAATCAGGAACTTTTCCCATTTTCTTTTCATAGAGGACTTCATAAGATATTGTTTTCTACTTCTACCATGTTTAATGTTCCAAGTAGTTTTTTAAACACTTGTTGAATGCATATTACTTTTAGCTTCAGAAGATAGCATTTATATTTAAGAGACATTTAACTATTATAATTTTTGATACCTTAAAGTGTCAATACTGAGTTGTATACTTTAAAATAAATTTTATTACTTTAATAAAAGATAAAAAATAAAAGTTCTTGCAAACTGAACCCAAGAACTCATCACCTCAAAACCATCATTCACCATGAAAAGTAGGCTTCATCCAAGGGATGCAAGCTTGGTTTGATATATGAAAATCCATTAACATAATCACTATATAAACAAACTCAAGGAAAAAAATCACATTGTCATCTCCTTAGATGCAGAAAAACAATTGACAAAATGTTAAACTCCATCATGTTAAAAATATTGGAGGTATCAGCAATTCAAGGTTCCTATGTAAACATAATAAAAGCAATTTATAGAAACCAACAGTCAATATCAAATTAAATGGAGAAATTCTTGAAGCAATCCCACTAAAATCAGGGATAAGACAAGGATGTTCACTCTCCTCATATCTATTCAATATAGTACTCAAAGTGCTAGCTAGAACAATAAATCAGCAAAGAGATCAATGGAATACAAATTAACAAAGAAGAAATAAAGGTATCACTATTTGCAGATGATACTATAGTGTACATAAGTAACCCCGAAATTCTACCAGAGAACTTCTCTAGCTGATAAACAACTTCAGCAAACTGGCCTGATATAAAATTAACTCAAACAAATCAGTAGCCTTCTTTTAAACAAATGATAAACTGACAGAAAAAAATTATGGAAACATCTCCCTTCACAATAGTCACAAATAATATAAAATATCTTGGGGTAACTGTAATCAAACAAGTAAAAGATCTGTATGACAATAACTTCAAGTCTCTCAAGAAAGAAATCAACGATCTCAGAAAATGGAGAAATCTCTCATGCTCATGGACTGGCAGAATTAACATGGTAAAAATGGCCGTCCTACCAAAGGCAATCTGCAGACTCAACCCAATCCTCATCAAAATTACAAAACAATTCTTCAAAGATATGGAAAGAGCAATTCTTAGATTGGCAGCTGTCTGTCCTCAGTTGATGTTTTCTGGCCTGGTAGGGTGTAGGTGGAGAAAGACTTGCCTTAACTTGGGGAAATGGCCACTAGGAATGTGACCATTCTCCAGTAAGCATATGGACAAGAAAAAAATGGACTATTTGTTACCTTTCTACTGTTTGTTAGGTGGGTGATGTTGCAGGGAAGGTGGCACAAATATGAGAGGACTCTGAGTTGATGTGATCAGGGTGTGTGATATGAGATTTCCAAATAGTCAGTTGCTATGCCCCGAATCCATGGGAACCCCAGGAGAGCTCTAGAACTACAGGGCCTGATGCAATTATGCATAAGAATCTTTTATTTATTATTATTATTATTATTATTATTATTATTATTATTATTATTATTAATCACAAGTCAGACTTAGATCCACTGCACAGGACAGGAGTACGACCCTGAGCCGAGAAGGCTTGGAACTTATATGCAGCATAGTTTGAAAATCTTTTGATTAGACTAGAAGGAACATGTGGACACTTCAGGCTATTGGAGGAGAATAAAGGGTTTTCCAGAAGGGATATCAATGACAACCCAAACCTAAAAAATCCAAAGTTATAACTTCTCCCCCCGCCAAAAAAAAAAAGAAAAGAAAAGGAAAGAAAGAAAACCCAGACCCACTTGGTCTTGATGGTCTTTCCCACCTTGGAGGTGGGAAGTCTTTACTTAGGAAAAAAACAACAAACAAACAAACAAACAAACAAAAAACGAAAACAATACAATACAAAACAAAAAGCCTGCTTACCAATAAATACTTACACTTTGTCCTGAGCTTTCAATTTTGCATTGTTCTTAGAAGTAGAGCCCATCTGCTAGCTAATGGGAATGTACATCAGTGGTGGAATGATAGATTAGCATGCAATGGTATCTGCCTGTGAAATTCATGAAGTTATTGCTTTGAATAGCTGAGTTGTATTCCATTTTATAAATGTACCACATTTTCTGATAACAGTACCCATGTTAAACGTGCTTTGTGTTTCTTTCTAAGCTCGCTAATCTCGACAATGACAAAATTTGGAGGTAGAAAGAGTAAAACTTTCAAGTACAGTATAAGAGCTTTATGAATATAGAGACATGCCTATGTTCCAGTAAGTAGCCCCAAAGAAACCCTTTGCCTCACCAAGACAGATTTTGGTAGAATGATTCATTGGGTAAATTGTCTATCTAAGGTGATGTTTTTCACACCACTGTGGGGACTAAGTTACATGATACATGAGAAGAATATCAAAATTTGACCCTAACTCATGGGAGTTGTGTGTTTTGTGCATACATGTGTATGTAGATATGTGTATGGCTTGGGGATTAAATCCAGATACCATTGCATGCTATTCTATCACTCTATCACTAATGTATATTCCCAGGCTTTCATTAGAATTTATGACTAGTATGCATTGCATCAATTTCTTATATTCAGCGGACATAATGAAAACATTACTCAAACAAGGATTATTTTGACAGTGCAGCCTCTGTTAAAAGTGGAAACATTGCACAAAGATGTTAGCTGTCCTAAAACATACATAAGGTAAAATAAGAATTGAACTAATTATCATTGTAAACAATGGAGATTTGGAGATCGTTTGCAGTGACAGAACAGTGCAATGAAAGTGTGCTAAGTAGCAGGAACATTAGATTGAAGTCTTGTTCTGATAATTGAAATAGTTTTATTCCTTTTTCTCATCCCCCAAATTAAGTAATTTTAGATTATTAGTCTATAAGAATCATCTATAAATAAATACATGGATTTTATTTTTAAATTCTTTTTGTATTCATTACAAAAATCTGCAAACTAAATATACACAATGCATTGATGAATTTCTACTAGTGTGACCCAGCATTGTGATGGTTTATATTACACAGTAATATCTAGTATTGCTGCTCATTTTCTACGAACCAAGTGAGTGCTTCATTTTAATGGAGCTACCTTCACAGATGACTTCCCAACACAGTAGAGCCTTTTATTTACATCTATGAATGAGGATACTAAAATATACTATGTGTTACTAACAGATATAGAGAGATTGAAGTGCGGTCCCTTATTATTTACACTTAGTCTTCAAATTATAAAGATGAATCATCTTTTCTTCCATCTCAGCTCTGAACTTTCTATCCCATATACAACCACCAAACCCAGACACTATTGCATATGCCAGAAAGATTTTTGCTGACAGGAGCCTGACATAGCTCTCTCTTGTGAGTCTATGCCAATGCCTGGCAAATACAGAAGTGTAAGCTCACAGTCATCTATTAGATGGAAAACATGGTTCCTAATGAAGGAGCTATAGAAAGTGCCCAAGGAGCTAAAGGGGTCTGCAACCCTATAGGAGGAACAACGATATGCACTAACCAGTACCCCCCAGAGCTGTGTCTCTAGTTGCATATGTAGCAGAGGATGGCATAGCAGGCCATCAATGGGAGGAGAGGCCCTTGGAATTGTGAAGATCATATGCCCCAGTACAGGAGAATGCCAGGAAGTGGGAGTGGGTGGGTTGGGGAGCAGGGCAGGGGGAGGTTATAGGGGGCTTTGGGGATAACATTTCACATGTAAATGAAGAAAATATCTAAGAAAAAAGAAAAAAAGTTATAAAGATGATGCATGAGATAAAAAGGGAAACAATTCATAAAATGAATAAACTGCTCCTGAACTAAGATTGAAAGTTTAACTCATTGTTCTCAAATTGATTCACTTTTAGAAAAATCATTATATAAGATCTTAGCACCATAGAAGGACTAATCGTTAGGAGAAACTTCGAGTAAACACCTAGATATTTTTGAATGTTATAGATACCAATTGTTCTCTTCTAGTATAACTCAATTGTCATCAATTCTGATGAAAATCCCATCTTAAGGTTTGTTTGTTCTAGTCAATTTTAGATTTGTAGAAAAAGATGTTTAAACACTGATGAATGCACAGACTTAAGAGACATATATAATGATTCTCCAATGATCCCTTAGAATAAAATCAAATAAGAGAGTCCGATGCAGTGCGGAATCCAATGCTCCTGTTGTTGTCTGTTCTTTTGTTGTTGCTCTCTCATGCTTTTGTTGGTTCTTTTTGTTTTTGCTTGCACTTTTTGATAAAGATAAAAACATTTGTTGTAACTTACTGATGTGGACAGATGTAGTCACAAATGGATTTTATCTTTTTTTCCATGCATAGTTCTCGCTTTATATGTAAAGAAATGTTAGTCATTTAATAATTGCGTGTGAGTAGTGACATTCCCGGTTCTTTCATTTTCCTTTCCCTACAACTCTATGAAGTTACTTCAAATAAAGGGAGTGACTAAAGACATCTACACCTGTGCTTTCTCATACAATTTAAAACACTAAAGTGCCCATAGCCTTCTGTTTGGATGTCAAAATTATACAAAATGGCTTAATTTATATTGAGAACACAATGGGTATATTAGCATATTTTCACAAGAGACAATAACTGTTCTCTCCTAAAATGTGTTTATAGAACCTGTCCAGAGTTATCCCAGGGGAAATTTGAAAGGCAATGTCTTCTGAAGCATTTGTCAAGTTGTCTTGAGCATTAGCTAGTAAAAGGAAGCCAGTATTGTTCATTTAGGAAACATATCCATTTTTTATTTGTTCATATCAGTGAATATAATGAACGTGGAATAGATGAGACAATTAGGAAGTATGTGTAGGGATAGGGAGAAGAGGGGATGGGGGAGAGAGGAAGAGGGAGAGGGAAAGAGAGATAACTCAAAGTAAGTAACTGACAGAACTCTGGTGAGATGTAAGAATTCTAGTCATCTTTAGGAGTCCATTGTGTAAATATAAAATCACCATGATTCAAAATGAGGAGCTGGAATGGGAGCCTTCTGTTTTTTGTCTCCACCTATAGTACATCTTCTGCTACAGGGCTCCATACCCAATGAGTATGGGAAGGATGCAAGCTTCCCAGGAGTGCAGACAGGCTTGTGAATGCAGGTAATGATATGTTAGAATAGAGCTAAAGGTAGGAGTTTTGCCCAATCAAAGTGAAGTTCTTGTTACAGCTTAACAGGAGTGGTTTTTAAAGAGCAGTTATTCTTTCTACCTTACATGAAGATTGAGGGTAGTAGGGAATATGAAAATGTCAGGGGACATCTTGGGCCTTAGATAGGATTTGAGAAACTTAGGAAGAAAACTTGGGTCCATTATCTGATTGGAGAGAGGTTGTGACACCAGACCAGACAATGAGGAGGAGATGAGAGGCTGTCTAAGCCCTTTTGTTAATTGTGGGAAATGCCTTTACCCATCCTGAGATGGTGTTTACCAAGACCAGGAGATACTTGACATGTCTGACAGTGGGCATGTGGGTAAAATCAAATTGCCAGTCAATTCCAGTAATGGAACCTCTAGCCTGATGGGTAGGAAAAGGGGATCTTGAGTTTGATTCAGACATCTGACAGACTTTGCAAGAAGCAGTGATAGATTTTTTTTTAAAGATTAGGTCCTCAGGAGTAGGCTATAGGTTGTTCTTGACAAAAGAAGACAATGTTTGACTGTTAGGATGAAAGAGTTGGTGAAGATAGGACATAGTTTGATGGGTGTCAGGGGGTGAAGGTGGAGATGAAGTTTGTAGTAGAACAATGTCCTGGGGGATATGAGACAAGTCTAGGCCCCTAAGAGCCACAGTTCTAGCTGCCTGGTTCTTTCCATTAGAGACAATAGAGTCATCTGTCTGGTGGAATCTTCAGTGGATAATCCCAATAGCTGTGGGGAGATGGGAGGCCTTTAGCATGGCCATAATTTTGTTTACATTACTTATTGATCCTCTTTTTGTGGTAAGTAACCTGGGCTCCTTCCAGATAGCTGTGTGGGGAAGGTAGATATGAAAAGCATATTTGGAATCTGTATAGATGTTAAAGGATTTTCCCTGTGCCAGTTGAAAGGCATGGATAAGCGCTATCAGTTCAACCTGTTTATTGGTGGTATGAGCAGAAAGGGCCTGTGCCTCCACCATCTTGGTGTCTGATACTATGGCATAGCCAGCTCTTCTGGCCCCTTCATTTAAAAAGGAGCTGCCATATGTATACCAGGTATAGATGGCCTGACACAATGTGCCCTCCTATAAAGTATGAGTTAATAGTTCCTCTAAAGTTTCAGTGCAGCAGTAAGATAGGGAGTAGTCAGTATTTGGTCAAGGAAGAAAACTGGAAATATTAAGAGGCAGGCATGAGTGGAAGGAGAGTGTCGGGTCTTCTATTAGAGTTGCCTGAAAAGAAAGAATCCTAGAGGGAGGTAGTCTATAAGCCTTTACACATTAGGAGCTATGACAATTTATGAGAAGAGAGGACAGTTATAGGAGACCCAAAGGTTAGTTTTTTGACTCTTGAATAAGGAGTTCAGCAGCTGTTAAGATAAGGATACAAGGTGCCCAACCCTAGATGGGTAGGTCTAGGTTTTTTTTTTTTTTTCAAGTATGCTATGGGTGCAAAAGAAGTTCCCAGTTGATGACCGCTGAGGGAAAATTTCTCTTTTTCAGTTACATTGAGGGAAAAAGGACGAATCAGGTCAGGGAGATGTAAAGCTGGGGCCTTAAGGAGAGCATGTTGGAGCTTTTGAAAGGGCTTGGTAATAGGTGTGAGAAGAGATTTGTGGGTGGGATCTAATGCTGCTTCATATAAGAGACAAGAAAGAAGGGAAAAGGAAGGAACCCAAGAACGTGTATTAAAAAAAAAAAAAAAAAAGCTAGCTCTTCCTAGGAATGATAAAATCTCTTCCTTTGTAGAAGGAACAGTTAGAGACTGAATCAGATTCTTTGTATCTAAGGTAATAGCCTTGTGGATTGGGGTAATTATTAGTCCCAAATAGGTGACCTGAAGGGTGAACAGTTGGACTTTAGAAGGTGAGACCCTGTATCCTTGACTGGAAAGGAAATTTAGAAGAGCAGAGGTGTGGTGTCAGCTTGGCTAAATTTTAGTGAGGGGCTATAGAGAAGGACATCATCTACATAAAGTATAATCTTAGATTTAGGGAGAAACAGAGATAGTAAGTCAGAAGGCAGGGCATGACCAAATAGGTGTGGCCTGTTCCAGAATCCCAGAAGTAGAACAGTATAGGTAAGTTGGGTAGAAAAGTGGGTATCAGGATCTGTCCAGGTAAGGGCAAGAGATAAGCTAGCAGGCTCCGGGGTATCCTGGTAAAAAGGAGAAACTGAGGCAGCAGATTGGAGGTTTGTGGTGTGGAAACAGGTCTGTGGCAGAAAAGAGGTGGTTCATTAGCTGGATATAGCATTGTAGTGTCATCTAGCAGAGGTTGTGTAGGTTTCATGGCTAAAAGAAGTTGGGTTGAGGAACAAGAAAAGCACATGGAGGGATTGGAGTGAGGTGAATGAATACTTGGACATAAGAAACCTCTTTCTATTTACCAGTTTGCTGGTAGTATGTATTAAGATCCCTTAAAATAATTGGATCAAAAGTACCACTAAGTGGCTATTGGGAAATATTATCTAGCTGGTAATGAATCCAGACCTTATTGCAGAAGTATATTAATTTTGATGCCTTCAAGTCAGGTATTAGCTTTAAAGGTTTAAGATTTTCCAGGAGTCATTCCAGTGGGGTGCCTGGACTTACATTCGAAGACAGCACAGCTCCCATTGGGTGGTTATTGGACTGTTCAAACCATCGTCCTGAGAACAATTCAACAACTAAAAAGAAATCAGCCAGGCTAGAGGCCCAAGTTGTCACGAGGGCCCTCTAGAGGCTACAGAGTAAGCCCCAGACTTACTGCAGAAAGGGCCCTAGCCTGGATGCAGAGATTTTCAAACTGCTGCAAGAGCCCAGAAGGGGAGGACTTTTCAGGGTATGGTCCCCCAATGTGTTGATGTCCTAATTCTTATGTGATCTGGGAGGTATGGCTATAAAATTACAACCCCTTAGCTCCCAGAAAAAGCTGGCCAGGCCTTATCTGGTGAATTATGGTCCCTCTAGCCAACCAAATCTACCAACTAATATGCCAGTGTCTGTGTGAGAATTCTAGCGAACTGGTAAATAGAAAAGGGGAACTTAGTGGGTTAGGTGTGGGCAGACAGAAGCTATTCCCAATGGACCAGAGCCACACAGCTCATGGGGTAGAAGTTCACATGTCCTACTATGGTAGCAGCAGCAGTAGCAGTTCACGTGGTAGAAGCAATACCTGTAGCAACCAGCTGAGGGGCCAGGATGCCATTTGTTCTGCCTGTTCCAGCCCAAGCCCTCACACTCACAGCAGCCACAGTCGCAGGCTGCAGCCAGGGGTAGGAGTCTCCTTGATGACAGTCCATGTGGCCTTGATCTCACTTCTTATGCTCTACCCTGCTGCAGCGCTCCTGGAGTTTGCCACCAAATGATGTGTTAGAATAGCTGCTCACAACGGAACATACCACACTAGACCAAAAAAGATCCATGTGTAAGAGGTTTATTGGGAGATAGAGGGGCAAGAGAGGTGGCCACAAAAAGAGAAAGGGGGGTGATATATATATATATATATATATATATATATATATATATATAATGGATAATGACATAACACAGATAAAGGTGGGAGGGGGGCCAAGTGGATTCTGGGAATATGGTGGCCGTTTTCTTGGCAATAGTTCTGTAGGTATCCCCTATGTAGTTTCACAAGATTCAGAGGTCCTGATGCCAACAGATAGGAACACCACTGCTGCTCAGCAGAACCTGCCAGAACCCTCAGGACACAGGAACTGAGGGGCTGCCTGGGATAGGAGTCTGATCCTGTGCCACAGACCTACATACACAAATACTGCCATGAGAAAGCTGGTCTCCCAGGAGTGCCTACACACCTTCAATCACAGGTAAACCACCACTTCTCTTCAAATTCCTGGTTCAAGAGGGAACCTCACAGAGCCATCAGGACACAGGAATCAAAGATCAACTGGGAATAGGATGCTTCAAGTTTTTGTTTGTTACCCAGAGCTGACCATGTATCACAACTCTCCATACCAAAATTTCTCCCAGAGAGAAGTGCTCTCCAAGGAGTATTGACAAAAAGAATTTCAGGAGGGACAAGCCAAATTCAGAGACAGCAAGATCAGGTAACACCAGAGATAACAAGATGGTGAATGGTAAGCAGAAGACCATAAGCAACAGAAACCAAGAATACTTGGCATCATCAGAACCCAGTTCTTCCACCACAGTGAAACCTGTTTACCCCAAGACACCAGAAAAGTAAGACTCTGATTTAAAAACCTATCTCATGATGATGATGATGATGATGGAGGAATTTAAGAAGGACATAAATAACTACTTAAAGAAATACAAGAGAACACAGGTAAATAGGTAGAAGACCTTAAAGAGGAAACACAAAATTCCTTTAAAGAATTAACATGAAAACACAACCAAACAGGTGAAGTAACTGAGCAAAAGCATCCAGGACCTAAATATGGAAGTAGAAACAATAAAGAAATCACAAATAGAGACAACACTGGAGATAGAAAACCTAGGAAAGAGGTGAGGAGTTATAGATGGGAGCAACACCAACAGAATACAAGAGATAGAAGAGAGAATCATAGGTGCAGAAGGTTCCATAGAAAACATTAAAACAACAGTCAAAGAAAATGCAAACTGCAAAAAGCTCCCACCCCAGAACATCCAGGAAATCCAGTACTCAATGAGAAGACAAAGCATAAGGGCCAGTAAATATATTTAACAAATTATAGAAGAAAACTTCCTTAACCTATAGAAAGAGATGCCCATAAATATACATGGAGCCTACAGAACTCCAAATAGTTTGGATCAGAAAAGAAATTCCTCCTGTCACATAATAATAAAACACCAAATGCACTAAACAAAGAAAGAATATTAAAAGTAGTGAGAGAAAAATGGTCAAGTAACATATAACACTCTACTTAATAAGAATTTGGTCAAGGAAGAAACAAAGAAATAAATTAAAGACTTTTGAGAGTTTAATGAAAATGAAGATACAACATTCCCAAACTTCTGAGACACGGTGAAAGGAGTGCTAAGAGGAAAGCTCATAGCTCTGAGTGCCTCCAAAAAGAAACAGGAGAGAGCATACACTAGCAGTTTAACAGCACGTCTGATAGCTCTTGAACAAAAGGAAGCAAATGCACCCAAGAGGAGTAGACAACAGGAAATAATAAAACTCAGGACTGAAATCAACCAAGTAGAAATAAAAGAACTATACAAAGAATCAACAAAACAAGGAGCTGGTTCTTTGAGAAAATCAGCAAGATAGATAAACCCTTAGCCAGACTAACCAGAGAGCACAGAGAGAGTATCAAAATTAACAAAATCAGAAATAGAAAAGGAGACATAACAACGGAAGCTAAGGAAATCCAAAAAAAATCATTAGATCCTACTACAAAAGAAATTAAAGAAACAACACTTTTCAAAGTAGTCACATATAATACAAAGTATCTTGATGTGACTCTAAGCAAGTGAAAGATATGTATGACAAGAGCTTCAAGTCTCTGAAGAAAGAAAATGAAGACATCAGAAGATGGAAAGATCTCACATGCTGGTGGATTGGCAGGATTGTTATAGTAAAAATGGCCATCTACCCAAAAGCAATCTACAGATTCAATGCAATCCTCATGAAAATTCCAACTCAATTCTTCATAGAGTTAGAAAGAAAAATGTAAAATTCATCTGGAATAACAAAAAACATGGGATAGCAATAACTATTCTCACCAATAAAAGAACTTCTGATGGAATCACCATCCCTGACCTCTAGCTGTACTACAAAGCAATTGTGATAATAACTGTATGATATTGGTACAGTGACAGGCAGGTAGATCAGTGGAATAGAATTGAAGACCCAGAAATGAACCCACACACCTATGGACACTTGATCTTTGAGAAAGAAGCTAAAACTCTCCAGTGGAAAAAAGCATTTTCAACAAATGGTGCTGGCTCAACTGGCAGTTATCATGTAGAAGAAAGAATTCATCCATTCTTATCTGCTTGTGCAAAGCTCATGTCCAAGTGGATGAAGGGCCTCCACATAAAATCAGAAACACTGAAACTAATAAATAAGAAAGTGGAGATGAGCATTGAGGACATGGGCACAGGGGAAATTTTTATGAATCAAACACCAATAGCTTATGCTCTAAGATCAAGTACTGACAAATGTGATCTCATAAAATTGCAATATTTCTATTAGGCAAAGGACACTGTCAATAGAACAAAATTGCAACCAATGGATTGGGAAACATCTTTAGCAATCCAACATCCAATAGCAGGGTAATATCTAATACATAGAAAGAACTCAAGAAGTTAGACTCCAGAGAATCAAATAACTCTATTAAAAATGGGTTATATAGGTAGACAAAGATTTTCCAACTGAAGAGTAATAAATGGCTGAGAAGCACCTAAAGAAATGTTCAACATTCTTAGTCATTAGGGAAATGCAAATCAAAACAACCCTGAGATTCCACTTCACACCAGTCAGAATGGCTTAGGTAAAATCTCAGGTGACAGCAGATGCTAGGAAGGATGAGGAGAAAGGAACATTCCTCCGTTGCTGGTGGGATTGCATGCTGGTACAACAACTCTGGAAATCAATTTCTCCTCAGAAAACTGGACATAGTACTACCTAAGGACCCAGGAATACCAGTCCTGTGTATATACCCAGAAAATGCTCCAACATGAAATAAGGACACATGCTCTGCTATGTTCATAGCAGCCTTATTTATAATAGGCCAGAAGTTGGAAAGAACCCAGATGTCCCTCAACAGAGGAATGGATACAGAAAATGTGGTACATTTACACAATGGAGTACTACTCAGCTATTAAAAACAATAAATTTATGAAATTCTTAGGCAAATGGATAGAACTAGAAAAAACTCTCCAGAGTGAGGTAACTCAATCACAAAAGAACACACATGGTATGCACTCATTGATTAGTGGATATTAGCCCAGAAGCTTGGAATACCCAAGATACAGTTCGCAGACCACATGAAGTGCATAAAGAAGGAAGACCAAAGTATTGATACTTGGGTCCTTCTTAGAAGGGGGGAACAAAATTTCCATTGGAGGAGGTACAGAGACAATTTGTGAACAGGGAATGAAAGAAAGGCCATCCAGAGACTGCCCTGTCAAACCCAGATAGGGCAGTCGTGGATGCTAGCAAGTGCTTGCTTACAGGAGCCTGATATATCTGTATCCTGAGGACCTTTACCAGTGCCTGAAAAAATACAGAGGTAGATTGTCTCAGCCAACTTTTTGACTGAGGACAGGGTTCCCAGTGGAAGAACTAGAGAAAGGACCTATGCAGCTGAAGGTGTTTGCAGTTTCATAGGAGGAACCACAATATGAACCAATCAATTCCTCCAGAGCTCCCAGGGACTAAACCACCAACCAAAGAGTACATATGGAGGGTCCCATGGGTCCAGCCATATATTTAGCAGAGGATGGCCTTTTTGGTTATCAATGGGAGGAGAGGCCCCTGGTCCTGTATGCCCCAGTGTAGGTGAATGCCTTGTCCAGAAAGCAAGAGTGGGTGGGTTAGTGAGCAGTTTGAGGGGAGAGGGGAGAGGGGAGAGGGGAGANGATGTGGTTTTCCAAGTGGAAACCAGGAAAGGTGATAACATTTTAAATGTAAATATAGAAAGTGTCTAATGAAAGAAAAAATTACAAAAAATAAAGATAAAGGCATTTTCATTATTGTTTGATTTCTATTGGCTCAGATCCACTTAATTCTGTATTTTATAGCAAAATAATATATTTTATTTAATGCTTAAACTTTAAATATAATAATATTTTTGTCCAGTTAAAACTTTCCACAGATGAAACCTTAATATGGATGTTAAGGTAGATCTATTATAGCTCAAAATATGTTCACTTTGCTTTTCAATGTGCTCTTTATTCTGTGATTCTTGTATTGGTCCTATTTTCTCTTGAATCCCTGCTTTTTGGCTACTACTTTTATTCACATCCTAGTTGTTATGTTAATTAGATACATATTATATGCCCTTCTCTACTATCTTGATTTCTAAATAATTTTTACATGCACCATAACCAAAGGGATCACATACCTTTCATTATTTCATCCTGTGGCATAGAACAGCACTGGAACAAACAAATAATTATATGTAGAATTAAACTATATCCTATAATTGTAAATATCTGGGCACTATTAGTCACTGATTTATTGAGTACATATTCATTGAAGGCTTGCTTACAATAAAACAGATATTGAAAAGTATAAAGGTAGCTGTATTATTAAACTTAATAGCAAGAAATAAGTGACTTTCAATAACATATAAAAAGATGTTATACTATCCAAAGGAAAAGAAAGATGTTTGGTATACTGGAATTTTTAATTCTTCCTGCAGCCTGAACAGTGGGACAGAGGTATTCAGTACTCTGCATTCCATCCTTAATACTGAAACAAACAAACAAAAATAAATATGAATAAAAGAATATGTGGTCTAAAATCCAGGTCACAGCAGAGCATTTCGGTCATTATAATAAGTACCTGGCAAGTTTGTATTTTGGCTTTTCTATTCACTAGCTAACTGGTCATATTTCTAAGTAATCTCAACAAGATGAGATACTTGAAAGAGATGTGATCTATGTGGAATAAGTGATATAAATCTCACTCTTGCAAAGCTCTTGAAAAGAAACTGAATCACTGATATTAATGTTTGGTATAACTTAACATGACAAATGGCTACATCAGACTAGATCAACAAAGCAAAACAACTGGATTTGATGGTATATAAAGGGGTATAAAGAGAATACATATGCTATTGCTTGATATTAAAAACTGATTCTATTCATTACACTCTCAATCACTGGATTTGAAAAAGTAACTTCTTAATTATGATGTAGATTTCCTAAAGTTATTTTAAATAATACAATAAGAAATGAGAAAGATACAAACCTAAAGTGAAAGAAATGCTTTAGGACAAAAATAAAGTAAAAATTTGTGAGGTTATATAATGATGTCATTCATATGTGCATATATGTACTTATTCATATATACACAGAAATGTGCACACGTACATACACATCATGCTGCTAAGTAATTCAAACTTAGTTCGCGTTTCTGGAATGCATGAATCATAATATGAAAACACTAATTGTTTTTATATGAGCTCAATGTGCTGTATGTACTACCTTTCTGTAATTTTTCAGGTGGTTCTTCAAACCGAAGATTAACTAGTTAAGAATTTCAAATATGACAAACAGCTCTTTTAAGATGACTTTTGTGTGTGCTTCAGAGAAATGGAAGCTGGAACGTAAATAAAAACACTCAGAGAAACAAGGTTTAAGATCTGACATTTCTAAGCAGCAGGTTTCTCCTGTCCTCAGGGAGATAAACAAAAGTATTGAAAACCCCATTAGGTATATTTATAGCCCAGGTTTAATGCCTAGGATGTAAACTAAGGTGCCAGACTGCCAGGCAGCAAGTTTGGGACACAAGAAAACAGCTTCTTAGAGTGAATATTTTCAATCTTGGCTCATCAATATTCCAAAGACATGGCAACTTAATCTTTTCACATAGCAGAGAAGCTTTGTCGGATGAATTTGCATGGATTTTTTTTTCCTGTAAAATGTCTGGAACAATTCAGTTCTGTACTTGGGATTGTATTTACTCATTCTTGGATGAGGATGGGGACAAGGCCAAAGACACAGAACTTTTCATAGCTTCTATAAATGAAGAGACATATGACAATCCCAAAGTATGTACCATTCTAGGAAGAAGTATGAAATTATAGACATTCATAAAATACAAAGTATAGCAGATAATGTATTTCAAAGGATGGATGTAGTTTTATAGGGCATCTGCAAATATTCCTATATAGACCGAAGAGCAAATCTCTTGTGTTCTGCTCTATATTGTGAACTAAATACTTGTTGATTTCCAAAATATACTTAGAATCTATAGTTCATGAATACCTCTCTTTATTTAGGTTTATGGTAAATGAGTATCTCTGGTTCAGTTGAATAGTGTCCTGATAAAATGAGAAATCACGATGGCTATTCTCTCTCTCTCTCTCTCTCTCTCTCTCTCTCTCTCTCTCTCTCTCTTTTCTCTCTCTCTGTCAAACACACACACACATACACCTATTTCTTTAAGAACTTTTTTGTTACAATGGATGGCATGTTTATTAATAAGACTGATATTGACAATTCATATGGGTTTAGAAAAGGAGAGTCAGTTTTGTGTTACTGATAGCAAGTCAATTATACTCCAGTAGAACACTACATATCCAAAATTAGATGAGCAGCACCAAAGGGACTAGATATTGCTACTTAAAGACAGGAAACTGAGCTGCACATATGTTACATATGTGTGTGGTGTGAGTAAGGATGGGGGCTAGTTCTTGCCTGCCTATGCTCTTTGGTTGGTAGTTCAGTCTCTGAGAGTCCCCAGGAGTCTATTAGTCGACTCTGTTGGGCTTTCTGTGAAGTTTCTATCCTCTTAAGGGCCCTCAATTCTTCACTGAACTCTTCCATCGGAGTCCCCAAGCTCCATGCAATGTTTGACTGTGGGTATCTTCATCTGTCTGAACCAGCTGCTGGGCAGAGCCTCTCACAGGAAAGCCATGCTAGGCTCCTATCATGCATATCATTCTGAGTCTGGGTTACCTCACTTAGGATGATGTTCTGAAGTTCCATACATTTGCCTTCCAAATGCAATTTGGTTCTCCCCCTGGGTCTTGAACAATTGGACTGAGAGCTATCTGTAAAGCTGTTTGCCTGTCTGTGGATTCTGTTCCCTTAAATCGACTGTCTTGGTAGGCCTTAGTAGGAAAAGAACCTAGTTCTGCAGAGACTTCATGTGCCAGGTTGGGGGGTATCCAGGGGGGCTCTCCATTCTCTCAGAGGAAGAGGGAAGGCAGGACTTGGTAAGGACTTTGGGAGGTGGAGAGAGGGAGAGGAAACAGTGACCAGGATGTAAAGTAAATAAATTAATTAATCAATTAAATAAATGGAAACTGACTCAAAGTAAGGTGAGTGTAGAAGGAGATGGGTTTGAAATGAGTTGGGGATGTATAAATAAAATGAGAACACGCTGTGGAAAAAAATTCAAAGAACAAAAGCAATGCAGTGCAATGAAATGAAATGAAATGAAATGAATTAAAATGACACCTTCACAGTGTGTTTACAGGTAGACAAATATGAACCAACCTTGGTGTTTTCCTGCAGGACCTTCTACCTCTCTATTGTTCTTCATCCCAAACCACAGTTTTTCATTGGAATGAAATCACTGGGTATGTTAGAACCAGTAAGCTGTAAACGTTAGTCTATTCTATCACATAATACATGTTAGTGAATATGCTCACATTTGTGTGCACGCCTACAGCTTCATGTTGATACTCAATGATTTGGGACCCATAATTCAAAGATCTATTTATGTGTCTTACGAGTATGGAAGGAATATTATTTAAATTGCCTCTTTTAGCCCTAACGATGTTTATAAAGATATGACTACTTTATTGCAATTATTTATTTTCAGTCCAATTCCAATATTCAAAAGAGAAGACTCTCAGTACTTTGGAGGTAGATTTATGTAAGAATATTTATCTTAGTAGGTAATAGAATAGAATCAGATATTGAATTAAGATGTTAAATTTTCTCTATTAGTAGGTTTATGCTCCTACAGCAAAATTATCTTAAAATAGGAAAGGGATTTTTATGTCAGTCTACTTACAACCAGTATTCAGTAGGTTACTTGTAATCATTGTGGGCACAATAAACTCTTAATATGCAAATTCATAGCAGTTTTCTCATGAAACATCACAAAGTTATTGTGAGTGAGGGGAATAAAACCCACATACAGGGAGCAGTTTGTTGTTTTATAGAGAGATACAAGAGAGAATAGAAAGGATATATATGTATATCTCACAAAGCAGAATCCAATGGTCTGGAAAGTGCCCAAGGTTGCATGTGGCCAATGACCACTTTGCAAGCTTTCTTTCTTTTTATTATGCTCCTAGATTTGAAATGTGTGAATTTCCTTTTATTTTCTTTTTCTGGTAAGACAGGTTTTATTTCAGCTTATACCTTTGGACTTCAGGCAGAAACCCAAAGGCATCAAGAGACACAAAAGGCATTGAGGAACATTGTTTCCTACTTTCTACCCATGAATCTCTAATGTTGTCTTTTATATAAGTCCATGTACTCTGAACAAGAATGATGCCATATCATAGATTGTAGATTGTGCTCAGCCATACAAATTATTAATCGTGAAAATTCTCCACAATAATTCTTACAGGCCTACTAGATTAAAACATCATTTTTACTTCAAAGGGGTCTTCTAGAATATACCAGAGACCTGGGAGATGAGAAAATCTTAAGACTCAAAAGGAGGGACCTTAGGTGAAATGCCTAACAGTGGGGAGAGGGAATTTGTAAAATCTACCTCTAACAGAAAGACAGGGCATCAAGTGAAGAGATGGGGTTGCCATCCCACAGTCAAAAACTCTGAGTCAGAATTATTCCTGTCTGAAAGAACCACAGGGACAAAAATGAAGAAGAGACTGAGGGAAAGGAGGTCCAGTGGTCAGTCCAAATTTGGACCTATTTCAAGGGGAAACTCCAAGGCCTGACACTATAGTTATAGACAGGAGCCTAGCATGGCTTCTTTCTGAGAGGCCCAACAAGCAGCTGACTGAGACAGAAGCAGATACTTACATTCAACCAATGGTCTGTAGTCTGGGACCCTATGGTTGAATAAGGGAAAGACTGGAAGAAGTTGACGAGGAGGACAACCCCATAGGAAGACCGGCTCTCTCCACAAATCTGGATCTCTGATAACTCTCAGACACTGAGCCACCAATCAGACAGCATACACTAGATGGTCCAAGTTCTCCAACACATACACAACAGAGAACTGCCTAGTCAGGCCTCAATGAGAGAAGATGCACCTTACCCTTTAAAGACTTGATGCCCCAGAGAATGGGAGGCCTGGTGGGGTGTGGG
This sequence comes from Mus minutoides, assembly GCA_902729485.2. Taxonomy (NCBI): domain Eukaryota; kingdom Metazoa; phylum Chordata; class Mammalia; order Rodentia; family Muridae; genus Mus; species Mus minutoides. The sequence continues at coordinate 177,025 of LR751264.1, forward strand.
GTGTGGGGTTTGGGTACACCCACTTAGAGTTGTGAGAGGAAGTATAGGATGAGGACTGTTGGAGAACAGAAGAAAAGGAGGGGAATAAGTGTAGGAAGCCATGGCGGCTCCTGGTAAAGCCTCCAGCTCCCGCCATTACAAGATGGCGGGGGACTGGCTGGCTGTCAGGGAAGAGAGCCTAGTGCGCATGTGCAGCTCTCTTCAGGCTCTCCTCAAATGATAGCCTCTACGGAATGAGCAATATGCAAATGAGGCACAGCTTGTGGCACCAATGAAAGGGCCATATGCTAATGAGATGTAGCTTGGTGCACCAATCCGCAACCACTACGACACCCTCCCCCTTCTCTGGGAGAGTATAAAAGCAGCAGCTCTGCTGTTGTCCAGGGTCCTGGGAATCTACGATGAAGGTGCTCCAGAATAAAGCTGACTGAGACGATCCTGGTGGTGGTGTGACTTTCTTCTGGTCGAGGGAGGTGCGTCACAAATAAGAACTGGACTGTTAAAAAATGGTTAATTATAATTAAAAACAAGTTCTGTCTTTTCAGATGACCAAATTTAGTTTGTTCCTGTTGAGAGACATCATAACACATTATTTTGAGCTGTTCAAACGGTCATGTCAATATGATTTTATTTTCTAAAATCTAGGAATTAGTTTCTATTTGACTTATAATTTTGCTTTGTATGTTATTCAAAGTGAACTCTTTTGTGTATTAGTGATTTTTCTGTAAGAACAAATGAGAATCCAATGAAGAGTGATGAAAAATTAAGTATATGAAGTAAATGCATTTAATCTATTATATCATGAGGCATTATATCATCCAAGTATTTAACTGTAAGTGGTTAGGTATAATTTACTCGATTCTTTTCTTGTGTTCTTTTGAGGTTCATATAATGGAAGAAATCAATAATTTGAGGAAAAAATGCAGACAGATAATATTTTTAATTTAAATATCATATTCTCTCTATGTAACAGGATCTTTTATTATTTTTTTTTTTCTTTTCAGAAAAAAATACTTAATCTACACCTGATCTTCCTTCTGAGCCCAGCGGAGGCTGCTAAGGCCTCCGGAGTATTCTCCACACCACAGGTCCTCAGGATCACCTCAGGATCATGGGTGAGTGGAGCGTAGCATCAGCTTCTGGAATCACAGAGGGTCTTATGCCAGAGGGAGCAGGAACAGAGGAACTCTACCCGACCAGAGGCTGGGGTCTCTTACAGCTAGGGCCACCCCAACATCTTCCTTTTGAGCCCAGCGGAGGCTACTAAGGCCTCCTGAGTGCTCTCCACACCACAGGACCTCAGGATCACTTCGGGATCACAGCCGGGGCCACCCCTGCCATCTTCCTTATGAGCTCAGCAGAGGCTGCTGGGGGCTCCAGAGTGCTCTCCATGCCACGGGTCCTCCGGGTCATGGAACCCCTACCACACCTAGGACCTCCTGATCACCTGAGAGCATATGGGCAATAGAAGCAACAGAGCTTCTTGGTGAGGGTCCTGTCAGGCCTTCAACATCAGCCAGGAGACAGAACTGCCACCCAGACCCCTGGGCAAATTTCTTGCCAGAGGAAAGTCAGCCTTCTGGGAGGGTTTTGACCCTAGAACTCAGGAAGTGGATCAGAACTCCAGACTACTGGACACCTGCTCTGCAAGAGAAGAGCTAACCTGCAGAGAGTGCTCTGACCACTGGAACTCAGGGGAGAGTTGGACTCCCAGGAGTACTGACAGAGGCTAACAGAATCACAGGAGGATCAAGCTCCAACCAGAGACAGCTTGAACATTAACATCAGAAATTTCCAGATGGCGAAAGGCAAATGTAAGAATCTAACTAACAGAATCCAAGAACAGTAAGAACCCAGTAAGCCCACCACAACAAGTCCTAGAAACTCCAACAAGGCCGAAAACCAAGACACGGATTTTAAATCATATCTCATCATGATGGTAGAAGATTTTAAGAAGGACATTAATAACTCAATTAAAGAAATACAAGAGAATAATGTTAAACAGGTAGAAGCCCTTAAAGGGGAAACACCAAAATCCCTCAAGGAATTACAGAAGAACACTGCAAAACAGGTAGAAGCCCTTAAAGAGGAAATACAAAATCCCACAAGGAATCACAGGAGAACACTGATGAACAGGTAGAAGCCCTTAAAGAACTACAGGCAAACACTGCTAAACAGGTAGAAGAAACATAAAAATCCCTTAAAGAATTACAGGAAAACAAAACCAAACAGGTGATAGAATTTAACAAAACCATCCAAGATCTAAAAATGGAAGTAGAAAAATGAAGAAAACCCAAAGAGAGACAACTCTGGAGATGAAACATTAGGAAAGAAATCAGGAACCATAGATGTGAGCATCAGCAATAGAATACAAGAGTTGGAAGAGAGAATCTCAGGTGCAGAAGATTCCATAGGGAATGTGGACACAACCATCAAAGAAAATGCAAAATGCAAAAAGATCCTAACTCAAAACATCCAAGAAATCCAGGACACAATGAGAAGACCAAAGCTATGTATAATAGGTGTAGATGAGAATGAAGATTAACAACTTAAAGGGCCAGCAAATATCTTCAACAAAATTATAGAAGAAAACTTCCCATACCTAAAGAAAGAGATGCCCATGAACATACAAGAAGCCTACAAAACTCCAAATAGACTGGACCAGAAAAGAAATTTCTCCCAACACATAATAATCAGAACAACAAACACACTAAATAAAGACAGAATATTGAAAGCAGTAAGGGAAAAAGGTCAAGTAATGTAAAAAAGGCAGACCTATTAGAATTACTTGAGACTTCTCACCAAAGACTGTGAAAGCCAGCAGATCCTGGACAGATGTTATACAGACACTAAGAGAACACAAATGCCATCCAAGCCTACTATCCCAGAGTAACAGAGTAAAACTCTCAATTACCATAGATGGAGAAACAAAAGTATTCCATGACAAAACCAAATTCACACAATATCTTTCCACAAATCTAGCCCTTCAAAGGATAATAACAGGAAAACACCAACACAAAGATGGAAACTATACCCTAGAAAAAGCAAGAAAGTAATCCTTTAACAAAACTAAAAGAAGATAGCCACAAGAACAGATTTCCCAACATTAACAACAAAAATGACAGGAAGCAACACTTACTTTTCTTTGATTTCTCTTAACATCAATGGACTCAATTCCCCAATAAAAAGACATAGACTAACAGAATGGCTAACAAACAGGACCCAATATTTTGCTGCTTACAGGAAACCCACCTCAGAGACAAAGACAGTCACAACCTCAGAGTAAAAGGCTGGAAAACAATTTTCCAAGCAAATGGTCCGAAGAAACAAGCTGGAATAGCCATTCTAATATCGAATAAAATTGACTTCCATCCCAAAGAATATAAAATTAATTCAAACAAATCAATGGCCTTTCTCTACACAAAAGATAAACAGGACAAGAAAGAAATTAGGGAAACAACTCCCTCCACAATAATCACAAATAATATAAAATACATTGGTGTGATTTTAACTAAGGAAGTGAAAGATCTGTATGACAAAGACCTTCAAGTCTCTGAAGAAAGAAATTGAAGAAGATCTCAGAAGATGGAAAGATCTCCAATGCTCATGGATTGGCAGGATTAATATAGTCAAAATGGCTATCCTGTTTTATTAGGATAAAAATTTTATTTATACTCCTTTTATTTTATAGACTTTAAAAATATTTATTAAATTATTTATGCAATGATAATATCTTCTGATGTTATACCAGTAATAAGCCCTTTAATAAAATACATGTGAAAAATAAATATATACTAGTACTACAGTAAACTATAGGGTACAAAAAATTTGCAGTTATCATAATTTTACTATAAATCTTGATTTATTTCTGTTTTGCAAACTTGTGAGTTCTTTTGAAATTTGAGGAGAAAAAACAGAGTGAGAGCAATAGTATAATCAGTTCTTTCTCCCTTCCCTTCCCCTTCCCCTTCCCCTTCCCCTTCCCTCCTCCCTCCCTCCCTTCTTCCTTCCTTCCTTCCTTCCTTCCTTCCTTCCTTCCTTCCTTCCTTCCTTCCTTCCTTCCTTCCTTCCTCCTTTCCTTCCTCCCATCCATTCTCTTTTTCTTTCTTATTATTTGTAGATAAGGTCACACCCAGAAGTCAAGTCTAGTCTTAAATATATAATAATTCTCTTTCCACCTCTTTTTTTTGCCTGAAATTATCAACATGAGATACCATGCCAGAAAAAATTGCTTTTATTTTTATATCATATACTAAAATCTTGCCTAGAATATACTAATCTTCTACCAAATTAAGTGATATACATTCACATCAGTTTTAGTGATTTTACATTGAAAATAATGTGATCTTACTGTGACCAACCCTGCATGGATATAACTTCTTGAGTAGTGTATATGGAAGAAAGGTAAAGATTACAATGTAGTCTTTAAGTTGTAACCTTGGTCACATATCTTAGGGAATATAAATACATGATATTTTTCCTTTAAACTATTTAGCATAATTCTTCAGTCCATCTTGACAACTCTATTATGTAGACAAATGAATGCTAGTAGATATTAACTTTTCTAAATATATATTAAGAAAAATATCAACATCTACTTTTCTTTCCTCATAGAATCTGTAAGTGCATCACCAAGCATGTGTCAGAGATCCAGGTTTGAGGGAAGAATTGCAGTTAACCCAGTTTGCTGTTTCATAATCTACCATGTTAGATTCTTGCATATTCATTCTTCCTAGTTTTCATATACTTTTAGATTAACTACAGCTTTCTAATCCTGGTTTTTAATTACATTTACTTGTATTTCCCCACTTGTCACAGAACACTGAATAGCCTGACTTACATAGTCATGTTAGGCTAAAAATAAAAATTTGAAGGCCTAGACTGCCTCTACAGCAGCTTCTTATACTGACTATTATTGCCTTTGGCCTAAAAATATACATATTTTTTTTGGTTTTTCTCTGTACTTTTTAAAAATTGTTATCATCATCACCATCACCATCACCATCACCATCATTATTATTATTACTATTACTATTATTACTACACTCCAGATTTTATTACTCTTCCAGTCCATTTTCCAGGGCATTTCATCTAAGGTCCCTCCCTTTGAGTCCTGAGAATTTCTCACCTCCCAGGTTTCTGGTACAATCTGTAGGATCCCCCTCCCCCAACCTCCTACCTCCTGAGATTGCCTGTTTCCATTCTTTCTGCTGGCCTTCAGGGCTTCTGTCCCCTACCCAATACCAGATCATGTTCCCCTCTCCTCCAGTCCTCACCCCCTTTCCTCCCTTTTTCCTCCCTCCTCCCCCCTTGTGGTGTGCTCTGTTCTTAATGAATCTTAAGCTAACTTAGGCTGTAGTACAGAACAATGATGATAAAAAGCACATGGTGTTGGTACAGAGATAGACAAGTCAATCAATGGAATAGAATCAAAAACCCAGAAATAAACCAACACACCCATGGAAAATTGACCTTTGACAAGGAAGCCAAAAAACATACAGTGGAAAAAAGAAAGCATTTTCAATAAATGATCCTGGTCTTACAAATCTTAACATGTCAAGAAAACAAGAAGCTTGCACAGAAAATCTCCCCTCGTTTTCATCTTCTTAGTTTCTGTTCCTCTCCTAAACTTACCCTATAAATTGCAATCATTCAAATCAACTCATTTCACTGGCCTTTACCTTTCTTCACAGTATAAAATCAGATCTAATTACCTAAGTTTTTTTTTGTCTCCATACAACATCAGGTAGTGATCTTTTTCAGCATTGTTTTTCCATGTATAATTTATACAGCCAGCATTTCCTATCTAACTTCACCTCATTAGCTGTACTCTGACAGTCTGCTAGGCAGCCAGCATTGCACCTTCCTTTCAACATTGGAAATACCTGAACTTAAAATACAGTTTAGTTTTCAAAAACTTAGATATGATCATATTATACCCAGTTCAATAAACTCAGTGACTTTTTTCCAGATTAGTATAAAAGCCTTATATCAGCTATTCTTGGTCCATAATATTGAGGCAATTTATCTGGCTCTATTTGTTTCCAAACACATTTATATTCCTATATTTTATTATTCATATTTTTTTCTTTATCTATCTTCTCTCCTTTTACTCCTCTTTGTCTAGAACACACTGTACAAATAAACATACACCACCCATACATAGTACATGTCCATGTTTAAACACATCTTGTTTACCCATTTTATTCTGAACAGCACCTGTTATCCTGATGTCACTATACTCAATTTCCAAGGTTTTTTTTTTGCCAACACCCATCTTCACCTGTCAAGACTTATTTCAAATGCCATCCTCTTAAATCATCAGCTTTGGGCTTCACTCAGTGTGTCTGTCTCTCTATAAATCCACATAAATCTTTATTTGTAGGTTTCTTTGTGAATTCATCATAATGCATGTTTTTAAGATGAAACCTTAGGAGCTGAGACATTTCTCATACAATATCAGAGCGTGTGGTAGACAAATGCACATTCTAAAAGATGACCCCCTAAAATTCTTATGTTTTTTATCAGTTACTGGTTTCCTCTTCATACTGATTTGAAGAAAGTATATCAATATTTGAAAATTTAAAAAACCATCCATCCTTTGGGTTATTTTGTAGATTCATTTAGCCCCAATTACCACATTAAGGATAGAAATTATTTTGTTCTTCATTTTGTGTCCAATTTTGTATCATATCATTTAAGACAGTGCTATAGTAATAAAGCAATGGTGGTCTAAGTTATCTAGCTATTTTCAGTGTGGTTAACTAGCGAAAATCTCACATTTCTGAATGGGGTTATGATTAATCTACCTGAGTTGAATTGAAGTAAAGCCTAATTTTGTTCTTAGAAAATGTATTCAGCACATCTGCTCATAACAATGTCTACAGAGGAAAACTCTCATTTTAAATGTTGTCTTTGTCAATTGCTGGTAAATTATTATGAAAAATTTACATTATTTCTCTGTTGCAATTTTCCATTCTAGACATTAATAGGTGATAACAGACATATATACATCATATGCTTCATATAAAAAATTAGCAAGTTACAGTGTGTAAAACTAAAGAAGTATCTTCTAAATGAATATGTATATAGGTATATGTACTAATTATATTATTATCAATGTACTATTATACAGTAGTAAACTAAAAGGAAAAGAATAAAATGTGTATAAATTCATAGCCCAAATCTACTGCTATATACCAGTAAAAAAAAAGAAAATATTTCAATCCTGCCTTCTGATATCAGAGAACAAAAAATCTTTGTATTCATCACTCCTACTAGGCCTAGAATTTAAGTGTGAACAAAGAGATGACCTATCTGAGAGCTTAATAGACTTAGATATGAATGATGTAAAAGGAGAATGGAGCATCAATGACAGAAGTTTTTGTGTGTGATAACACCCAAGGGCAGTGAAAACTGTCAAAGAGGACCTGACGTGCTCAGTCAACAGATTCTCCACTGTTAGAGATTGCTTCCAGCTGTGGTCCAGATTCTTTCTGCTCCTTTTCTATTTGTAACATATACCAGTTTTATATATGAATTATACATATGTGATTCTGAGTTGTACCACAAGCATCATATATATTTGAAAATATTACTATCAAACCTGTAGAAACAAGATTTCAAAGAGGAAGAACTCCATATCCTCAGCAAATCTTGTAATCCTAGCTCAAGACAATTAACTTTCTTTTCTTACTTATAGCTTTATTGGATGAGTGATCATACGACTAAAATTCTGTTATCTCTATCATTTTGTGATTTTTATTTTATTACTTAAGATAATGTTTTCAAAGTTCTTCAGGACAGATATGGTTGGATTGATATGGTTGGTACACAGTTTGAAATTCCTAAATCATCGCTAAAATACTATGTTGGAAATACTTTTTTTTCTAGATTTTTAGCTTATATGTGGCTGTTATACTTTTCCAGTTTCTACTACAAAATCCACATTTTCTTGCTTATGTAAAAATGAATCTACATGCACCTAAAGTTTTGAGGCTACTTCTTTGAAGAGAATACTACCACTAGGTGCACTCTTGTTTTATCATGATTACTCTGTAGAACAGCTTGATTTAGATGGTGATTCCTCCAGATGTTTTTTATTTGTTGTGTTTTGTTTTGTTTTGTTTTGTTTTGTTTTGTTTTGTTTTGTTTTGAGACAGGGTTTCTCTGTGTAGCCCTGGCTGTTCTGGAATTCACTTTGTACACTAGGCTGGCCTGGAACTCAGAAATCTGCCTGCCTCTGCCTCCCAAGTGCTGAGATTAAAGGTGTGTGCCACCACTGCCTGGCCAGAAGTTCTTTTATTGTGTTGGAATTTTGATGAGAATCTCATTGAATCTACAGATTGCCTTTGGTAAGATAGCCATTTTCACTATATTAATCCTACCAATTCATGCAGATGGTGGTTCTTTCCATCTGATTTCTTCAATTGTGTTCTTCAGGGACTTGTTGTTTTGTCATCCAAAACTACATTTTCATTTGGTTGGTTAGTGTTATTCTAAGGATCTTATATTATTTGTGGCTATTAGGAATAATGTTGTTTCCATAATTTCTTATTTTTTATTGGATATTTTCTTAATTTACATTTCAAATGCTATCCCAAAAGTTCCCTATACCCTCCCTCTGCCCTGTACCCCTATCCACCCACTCCCACTTCTTGGCCCTGGTGTTTCCCTGTATTGGGGCATAAAAAGTTTGCAATACCAAGGGGCCTCTCTGACAGTGCCTGGAAAATACAGAAGTGGATGCTCACAGTCATCTATATGATGGAACACAGGACCCCCAATGGAGAAGCTAGAGAATGTATCCAAGAACCTGAAGGGGTCTCCAACCCTATAAGAGGAACAACAATATGAACTAACCAGAACTCCCAGAGATCGTTTCCCTAATTTATTTCTCAGCCAGTTTTTCATTTGTATAAAGAAGAGCTACTGATATCTTGGAGTTAATTTTATAGCCAGATACTTTTCTGAGGCTGTATATCAGCTGTAAAGAGTTCTCTAGTAGAATTGTGGGGGTTGCTTACATACACTAACACTTATTCATGAATAGTGATACCCTGAGGTCTTCTTTTCCAATTCATATCATCTTGATCTCTTTTTTGTTGTGTTATTGCTCTAACTAGAAATTCATGTGCTATTTTGAATAGATAGGTAGAAAGTTGCAGTCAAATGAATGGAACTAGAAAATATCTAGTTTACCTGAGTGAAGCAAATGGACATGCATGGTATGTAGTCACTAATAAGTGGATATTAGCAAGAAAGTACAGAATTCTCATGATACACACCACAGACAGAAAGAAGTTAAACATTAAGAAAGATCCGAGAGAGTACACTTCAATCTCATTTAGAACGGGGACAAAATAGTCATGGGGGCAGAGGGAGAAATGGAATTGGATAGGAGAGGGGAGGGACAGTAGAAAAAGGTGGCAGGTTTAGGTATTGTCTTAGTCAGGGTTTCTATTCCTGCACAAACATCATGACCAAGAAGCAAGTTGGGGAGGAAAGGGTTTATTTGGCTTACACTTCCATCACCAAGGAAGTCAGGACTGGAACTCAAGCAGGTCAGAAGGCAGGAGCTGATGCAGAAGCCATGGAGGGATGTTCCTTACTGGCTTGCTTCCTCTGGCTTGCTCAGCCTG
>LR753879.1:0-39199 GCA_902729485.2 Mus minutoides
GAAGGATGTTTCTCTCCCTTACTGCTTCTCTTCTTCTTTCCCTCCCTCCATTTTTCCCATCTCCCTTTCTGTTATCTATAAAGGTGATTAAGTTTTCTACCATAGTGTCTCAGTGGATTACTGCTTCCTAATTCTCATCAAGATTATGCAACTTACTCTTTTAAAATTCTTTCATGAAATACTTTCAATTCACATGTATATTTCTTTTCAAGGCATTCTGCCTCTTGCCTCACCTTTCCTTTTCTGCTAGCTATTTGTTAAAATCTGCTTATGTTGTACATGGATATTCTGTTCACTCACTCTGAGTCACCTGCTTGGTCAAACACTGTTAAAAGAGGTTATGTATGACATATGGTAAATGACACTGAACATATTTATAAGAACAGTGCTCTTTGTCATAGATAAGACATGGAGGTGTTGAAGTGAGTAGCCTTGTGTACTGAGTGGGTAAAGAATGGAGATGAATGTATTAGCAGAAGGCACATCCTGCTACTGCTTCTAGTGGAAAAATACACAAGTACTGTTTTACACATATTGAGAGCCAAATCTAAGATCCAGCCGAGTTCTCTGATTTCAGACTCAAGCATATTGACATAAAATGCCCTTTAAGACCATTTTCTCAGAAATATATCCCCTCCTTCACCCTTGTGATATGGAAGGAAGGCTCAGAAAAGAGTAAGGGTTATTCAAAATATTTTGTTATTGATAACTACTAGAACAAAATTGCCAATGGAAGTTACTATTGCTTCTTTCTTGGTAGAATTCGACATACTGTGGGAATGACCACTGGAAGGTCATCCAAGGAAGTAGAAACCTCCCTACCAGGCAGTGTATTCTTTACTTTGTATTGCTGATACAAAGAACCACAGCCAAAGCAACTTATAAAAGAAAGCAATTAATTGGACTTACCTTTTGTTTCTAAGGGTTTTAGATCCTGAAGGCAGGCACAGTTCCCTTCTTGATCTGGACGAAAACAGCAGAGGGCAGTAGGATTGTTTGGAAGCCTCAAAGTTTCCTTCCAGTGACATAACTCTGTCAATAAGGACACACCTCCTAACGCTTCTTTAGCATTTGTACCCATAGTGACCTCGGGGTTAAACATGTAAGCCTATGTGGGTGTTTGTGTCCAAACACCATGAACCTCTGGAGCTTCAGCAGGACTGTTTCTGCAGAGCCTTCTTAGTTGTTTCTACTGGATGTATTAAGAGCCTTATTTCAGGTTTCTTTAGCTTACTTTCCCACTTGGGCTACACTAGTCTTATCTGCTGGATAGTGTAAGCCCTTGAGTTGATGATGCTATTTGCTGATTTTCTCCTGTGTCTTACTCTCTCCTTGTCTCTCTTGCTCTCTCTGTATCTTTGTCTCTCTCTCCCTGTCTCTCTGCCACTTTTCATGGTAATTTTGTTTTTGCTAGCTTTGCATTAATAAAAACCATGCATTCAATACTGAAATTATGAATGCAATGGATCACTTCTGTATAGGGAATATAATTGATGTAGCTGTGAAAATCAACAAGATGCTATTTGTTTTGAAGTTATTATTACAATATTAAGCAAGGGGAGGGGAAGAGTTACAGAAAGGCATTTCTTTGGTCATTGTACCCCCACCACCTTGTGGCTGATTTGGGACTCTGACAAGTGAACAGGGATGTATTGGGATGCTGATAGCTTCTCTCCATAGAAATCTGGTTTCTCCTTCTCTGTGTAGAATAACTCCTGGAGCAAATGCCTTGTGTCTTCAGACCTCCAATAAAGGATTAACATGTAGATATTTTTTGTCCCTCTGTATTTTTTCTTCTGCATGTTTCTTATTGCAAAATATCTCACTGTTCATGTTTGTTTGGGAGTCTCTTTATCTTAGCTGGCTCTAACTCACTGAGACATCTTGTAACTCTCAGAATGTTGGGAGAGAAATCAGTGTTTGAAAACACGTTTAAAGAAATCTATCCAATATGAGGTTTGACTAAGGATTTGTAATAGGCAAAACTCCAACTGTTTAACATCCTTATTGGCAGATAATCTTAATTTGTTCTACTAAGTCGTATATGTCATTTGGATTCAACTCCCTTTATTAATATTTTATTGAATGTATTACAATTTCATAGGATAGATTTTGATTGAATTCACCTTCATTTCCCTCTCTTTAAGTCCTCCCAGTTCCCTCTCCATTGAACTCACACAAAAAGAAGTGTTTGTAGGTAAGTAGATAGAGCGAGAGAAAATCATCCCGAGTGAGGTAATGCCGGGCCCCCAAAACCAAATATAGTATTTGTTAGCTGCTACATCTTTGATTAGCAAGCTACTATCCTTATAACCACAGAGGTTCACTATAGATAAGGAATTAACATGCAGGGAAGAATCTTTTTGGGAATTGGAAATAAAATAGATAGGGTTAAATTTGGAGTGAAGGAGTGGAAAGATCTGAGGTGGCGGGTATGGGGAGGTGAAGAATATTGGGAGGAACAGGTAATCTATTGCATTTGAGGGATTTCATGGACACTTAAACGGTGAGAGCTTTTCTTTTTTATTTTTTATTAGATATTCTCTTTATTTACATTTCAAATGCTATCCTGAAAGTTCCCTATAACCCCCTCCCCGCCCCCCCTGCTCCTTTACCTGCCCACTCCCACTTCTTGGCCCTGGCATTCCCCTGTAATGGGGCATATAAAGTTTGTAAGACCAAGGGGCCTCTCTTCCCAGTGATGTCCGACTAGGCCATCTTCTGCTACATATGCATCTCTGGACACAAGCTCTGGGGGTACTGGTTAGTTCATATTGTTGTTCCACCTAAAGGGTGGTAGACCCCTTCAGCTCCTTGGGTAATTTCTCTAGCTCCTCCACTGGGGGCACTGTGTTCCATCCTATAGATGACTATGAGCATCTCCTTCTGTATTTGCCAGGCACTGGCATAGCCCCACTGGAGACAGTAATATCAAGGTCCTTTCAGCAGAATCTTGCTGGCATATTCAATAGTGTCTGGGTTTGGTGGCTGATTATGGGATGGATCCCCAGGTGGGGTAGTCTCTGGATGGTCCATCCTTTCGTCTTAGCTCCAATCTTTGTCTCTGTAACTCCTTTCATGGGTGTTTTGTTCTCTATTCTAAGAAGGAATGAAGTATCCATACTTTGGTCTTCGTTCTTCTTGAATTTCTTTTTTTTTGTTTGTTTGTTTTTTTTTCTTTTTTTTCTCTTTATTAGATATTTTCTTCATTTACAATTCTCATAATATCCAGAAATTTTCCCTCACCCTCCCGTGTCCCCGCCCTGCTCCCCTACCAACCCCCTCCCACGTAGTGGCCCTGGCATTCCCCTGTACTGGGGGATATAGAGTCTGTATGACCAAGGGGCCTCTCCTCCCAATGATGGCCAACTAGGCCATCTTCTTCCATATATGCAGCTAGAGACATGAGCGCAGGGGGAACTAGTTAGTTCGTGTTATTCTTCCACCTAGAGGGTTGAAGACCCCTTCAGCTCCTTGGGAACTTTCTCTAGCTCCTTCCTTGGGAGTCCTGTGTTCCAACTAATAGCTGACTGTGAGCATCCACTTCTGTGTTTACCAGGCACTGGTATTGCCTCCCACAAGACAGCTATATCAGGTCCCTTTCAGCATTATCTTGCTGGCCTATGCCATAGTGTTTATTTTGGTGGCTGATTATGGGAGGGATCCCTGGCAGCCGCCGTCACTGGTTGGTCCATCCTTTTGATTCAGCTTCACACATGGTCTCTGTAACTCTTTCAGTGTGTGCCTTGCTCTTTATTCTAGGAAGGGGCAAAGAGATCACATGTTGAACTTCATTCTTCTTGAGATTCAAGTGTTTAGCTTTTGTTTTGCAAGTTGTATCTTGAGTATTCTAAGTTACTGGACTAATATCCACTTATCAGTGAGTGCATATCAAGTGACTTCTTTTGTGATTGGGTTACCTCACTAAGGATGATGTCCTCCAGATACATCCATTTGCCCAAGAATTTCATATATTCATTGTTTTTTAATAGCCGAGTAGTACTCCATTGTGTAAATGTACCATATTTTCTGTATCCATTCCTCTGTTGAGGGACATTGGGGTTCTTTCCAGCTTCTTGCTGTTATAAATAAGGATGCTATGGACATAGTGTAGCATGTGTCCTTATTAACAGTTGGAACATCTTCTGGATATATGCCCAGTGTACGCATTGCTGGATCTTCTGGTAATACTATGTCCAATTGTCTGAGGAACCTCCAGACTGATTTCCAGAGTGGTTGTACCAGCTTGCAATCCCACCAGCAATGGAGGAGTGTTCCTCTTTCTCCACATCCTCACCAGCATCTGCTGTCATCTGAGTTTTTGATCTTAGCCATTCAAACTGGAGTGAGGTGGAATCTCAAGGTTGTTTTGATTTGCATTTCCCTGATGATTAAGGATGTTGAACATTTTTTTTTTTCAGGTACTTCTCTACCATTGGGTATTCCTCACTTGAGAATTTTTGTACCCCTCCTTTTTTTATATAGACATTCTGGATTTTTTTTATTAGATATTTTCTTCATTTACATTTCAAGTGTTATCCCATAAGTCCCCTATACCCTCCCCTGCCCTGCTCCCCTACCTACCCACTCCCACTACTTGGCCCTGGCATTCCCCTGTACGGGGGCATATAAACATTGCTAGACCAAGGGCCTTTCTTCCCCAATAATGGCCAACTAGGCCATCTTCTAATACATATGCAGGTAGAGACATAAGCTCTGGGAGTTCTGATTAGTTCATATTGTTGTTCAATCTATAGGGTTGCAGACCCCTACAGCTCTTGGGTACTCTCTCTAGCTCCTACATTGGGGACCCTGTGTTCTGCCCTATAGATGATTGTGAGCATCCTCTTCTGTATTTGTCAGGGACTGTCAAAGCCTCACAGGAGACGGCTATATCAGGGTCCTTTCAGCAATATCCTGCTGGCGTGTGCAGTAGTGTCTGCATTTGGTGGCTGATTATGTGATGGACCACCTGGGTGGGGCATTCTCTGGAATGCCTTTCATTTTAGCTCCAAACTTTGTCTCTGCACCTTCTTCCATGTATATTTTATTCCCTATTCTAGGGAGGAATGAAGTATCCACGTGTTGGTCTTTCTTGATTTTCTTGTGTTTTGGAAATGGTATCTTGGGTATTTTAGATTTCTGGGCTAATATCAGTGAGTGCATATTAAGTGACTTATTTTGTGATTGGGTTACCTCACTCAGGATGATATCCTCCAGATACATCCATTTACTCAAGAATTTCATAAATTCAATGTTTTTAATAGCTGAGTAGTACTCCATTGTGTAAATGTACCACATTTTCTGTATCCATTCCTCTGTTGAGGGACATCTGGGATCTTTCCAGCTTCTGGCTATTATAAATAAGGCTGCTATGAACATAGTGGAGCATGTGTCCTTGTTACCAGTTGGAATATCTTCTGGGTATATGCCCAGTAGAGGTATTGCTGGATCTTTCGGTAGTACTATGTCCAGTTTTCTGAGAAACTGCAAGACTGATTTCCAGAGTGGTTGTACCAGCTTGCAATCCCACCAGCAATGAAGGAGTGTTCTTCTTTCTCTACATCCTCGCCAGTGTCTCCTCAATAATGTTCAGACAACCTCTGGATAAGCTTGTACAGGCTTTTTTCTTAATTTAAGAATAGTAACTTTACAGTTTCAGCTTTGAATGTCTTTACCGTAGTTGCCCAGGATACCAGATATCTATGCATAGGTCATCTTGGTTAGATAAAACCTTTCTCTTCCCCAGTATTTCCTCTGCAGTTAATTTTTCTTGATCCCAGTGAGACATCTCAACCCACGCCTGAGCACAAACACCATGCATGTACTCATGCCACGGCTTCCCTTTACATGACATTTTGAGATCTATTTTTTACAAAGAGAAAACTAAAAGGCTTTTAAAGGGAAGTGGGTTATTTCTGTGTAGAATAGAGAGAGGAACATTTTAAGCCTCTCTCCACCTTTCTCATACCAGTGCTACACTATTATGAAAAATCTGTAAGAAAAATCATCAGACATATGAAGATTTAGCTGTGAGAAAATGTGTAACTCTAAGAATGTTCTTTTAGATGGCACCCCCTTGTGGACTGAGCAGGGAGTGGATCTCTGGAAGAAATTGTAATTCTGTAGCATTCTTACTATCAGGGTCCCTAGTACAGAAAATAGAATACTATTCCAGTCATTAGGTACACACTCAAAAAACAATGTGTTAGAGTTAGTCTCACATCTGCATCTCTTCCTGATTTTTACCTCAGTTAACCTCAGATACATGATTTCTCTGATCTCAGAATGGCCATGTCTAGACACAGGAGGGACATAGAATTATCTACTTACAGAAAAACACAACCCATAGATGAGGTATTGAAAATATTTATTGTTCTTTCCATGGGGCTTCATAAAGCAAGCAGAATTTTTTTGAAGGGTAGACATGATTTGAATGGGGAGATAAAATTATGGTGAGAGCTCTGAGGTACAAGAGGTGCTGTGGAGGTTGGACCCTGGAACTGGGGCACAGCTGCTGTGGATAGAGTCTTCAAGGAGAAGGCTTGTGGCTGGGTCAGTGAATGACAAGGCTTTCAGTGACTTGATTAAGATTCTAAGATCCTCCATATAAAGAGAAGCAGCAGGACCTGGGTTGTGTGCCTGTCCCTGCTAGAGGACCTGATAACACCTAGGGCCATGTCCTCGCCCTCCTCATATCACTGGGACTTTCTGTTTTTGTGTCTCCCTCTGCTGCTTCCCCAGTGTTCTGATCCACTCCAAGGTTTTCTGCTTGGCTTCCTTCAAGCTGACAAGTGGCTCACATCCCAGATTTTGCTGAGGGTTCTTGTAGGAGATGGTAACCACTCTATTTAACATTGTGATCAAGAGGCAGTTAAAGGGTGGTTTATAGTTGTAGGCAGGACTTAGCAGGAAGCTTAGTTTCCAGCAGAAAGACAAGCTGGTAGAACTGGGCAGAGGAAGGCTCCAACTGAGGCCCCACTCTTTGCTCAGGGTGTAATTTAAATCATCATAGCTTTGGTGAGGGGTGAGAGATGTAATAGAACTGTCCTTGGATGTATGGGGACTTCTTCGGGTCCTGTAAGCCCCTGGCAGCCAGAATGTGAGCCCAGGCTGCATTGCCCACATACACTATGTTGTCTATGGAAAATGGGCCACTTTTAAAAATTATGTTACTGTTCTTCGGTGGTATATTCAGAGTGGTTGAAGGGATTTGACATTCTTCCCCATAGATGAAAAGGAGTCTTAATACACAAGTATGCAATGTGCCACCAGTTTTCAGAATGCTCCATTTTCTGCCAGCACTGCCTTCTCAGCCATCTTTTTGCTGTATGGGTATGGATCAGACCATGTGCTTTCATGATGCTCTTCCTCATGGCCATTCAGGATGATGTCCTTGTGGGAATTTGGTCCAGCCACAGTTATTGAGCTGCTGTAGATGAAAGCTGGCACACCGGATTCCACACAAGCATCCAATAGGAGCTGAGTACCTGCTCTTAAAAAGTTCACCATTACTGCTAGTATATATGACAAAGGGCCCACTGTGACAATAGGGTCAGATTGGTCTCCATTCCAAATCCTGTGGAAGGGCTATTACAGACCTAAATGCATTCCCACCTGATAGTGACCAAACCCCACAATTCTATAGCAATAGAATAATCCCCAAATTAAATGAGCTCCCATTTAAATCTAAGAATGAAAGATTTCTAGGTTTTGAACTTAAATCTCTCTCTCTCTCTCTCTCTCTCTCTCCCCTCTCTTTGTCTGTCTGTCTCTATCTCTTTCTGTCACTCTATGTGTTCATATGTTGGTCTATACTTTTATTTTCACTGCTAGTGATCAAACAAATCTAAGCTTTCTACATGTTACACAAAGGCTTCACACTTTCAGAGAGTGTTGCTGTTGTTGTTGATATAAACAACATGATCAAAGCAACTTGGGTATGAAAGGATTTCTATGGCTCCCACATCTAGATCACAGTTCATCTTTGAGAAAAGTCCCTGCAGGAACAAGGCAGAATTCATGTACCAATGCTCCTCCCTCACCTGCTTCCCATGGCTGCTGAGCTTGCTCACTCATATTACCCAGGAGCTCCTGTTCAGTGTTTTTATTGCCCATACTGGGTGGGCCGTCCCATGTCAATCATTAACATAATCCACAGTAATGCACACATGCCTATCTGATGGCAGCAATTTCTGAGTAGTGTATTTCAATTTCTACGTAGACTCTTAGCATTTAGATCAGACTGTCCTAGAAGATATCATTGTCCTGGTTCAGAGTCTTGAGTGCTAACATTACAGATATGCACCACTTCATCTGGGTACCATTATGTACTCATAATTCAATATTAAAAGCTGGTGCATTTTTCTCATGTAGTAAGAATTAATATAGATATGAGAAACTGGTTATTCATAGAACCACAGTAAAGTGTGGCTAAGAAAGAGATAGCAATACAAGCCTAAAAAGGATCCACTTGAATTGTGTTTGGCCACCCTCAAATAATTAAATGAATTAGAAACCTATTGCAGTTAGTCATTTGGAGGTCTTGTCAGGATACATGGCAAGTAGGACCTTAGACTATAGTGGTGCTACAAAGACTGGTGTCATCAATCAGTTGCTTTATTTTATATGGTAAATTCCTTTATTTAAGTAGATAGGAAATCTACTTTGAAAGCTACTAAACGTGGATTTTTTGTTTGTATTTTTTGCTCCCTAAAGAGGGGTGCCTCAACAAAGAGTAGATCATGTAATCAGGTGATGACAGGTGAAATCTTAATTGGCCAGATAAGGCTAGATACTGTGATTGTGCATGGGAATGAAAAGGCAGAGCTGGAAGTTTTATCAAAGAGAGTGAAGGAGGAAAAGAAGGAAAGAGATGGAGGGCAGAGGGAAAAGAAGATGGGGGAGGAAGAAGGGGTTGAAGATGGAACAGACCGAGTAGCCTGGAGGAGTTGAATGTAGTTAGTAATTTCATAGTTGGGCAATGGAGTAGTGAGGTGGTTAACTTTTCCAATCTAAGCAGGTAGCTTGTAATTGTATTACGGAGTTCTGTGTTCCTTGCATGGGCATTTTGTGGTAGGAGATTTACTATTATAAATCTGACTGGTGTAATTTAAATCTCTGGAGTTTTCATTTCATGGTGCTAAGGGGAGCTGAGCGATCAGGCCAGCCACAGGGGTTGGATGGCCTGACAAATTAGAGCTGCATCTCCAGGCATTTCACATTAAACTGGTTTGGTTAACTTAGCAAGCTAGTAGCAAGAACCAGGGCAAGATGGCTTGTTAGAGCTGGCCCTGGAGGGCAGACAGAGGCAGGTGAATAGGAAGATTTAGTATGTTTTTCTTTTTTAAACTGAAAACTAAAAGTAAGCATTTAAGAGTATGGCTCTAAGGAGGAAAGTTCTGAGTTGCCGAGGACCAGTCTTCAAGACTAGAGTAATGCTAATCTGAAAAGAATGACTTTGTGGAAATCGGAAAACCATTGTTCTCTTAATAAAGAACAAGTCCTGGGTCTTTCTTCCTGACTGGCTGTTATGGAACAGCTTTGCAAGTGCTCTAATGAAGAAATGTCAGGGTCTTGTCCATGTGGTGGATGGAATCAAGTGGGTGGATGGAAATCAAGCATGTGGAGATGGAGTCCAGTCACATTGTTGAGAAGGGTCAGGAGAGTGTTCTAGGCAACGAGAGTACACTGGATGTGACTATAAACTTTCTCTCCTACTGTTCCTTCTTCACTCAGTATGATTTTTCATCTAAACACCTAGGACAAGAGTCCTGATTTCTGCCCCCTGGTCAGCAAGGAGACACAGCTGGTCGAGGCAGAGCACAGCAAGTATCCCACTATTCTTCCAGTTGTTCCAAGGTAGGAGCTTCCCTCCTCAACCTGTCTTATGGTTTCATTTTCCAACCTGTTCCATATCCTCCTAGGATACTGTGCCTTTCAGTCAACATCTAGGATGGTCTGACTGTGCAGGACACCTGAGATAACAATGACAGCAGCAGTGTGGATGACAGCAGAAATGCCCTGGCAGGCTCTCCTCAGGCACTGGGCATCCAAAATGTCTCCTGTTAGTAATGTCACCTTGGCCTTTGTCTGCAGCTCTTTGGACAGAAATCAGATCCTTGGGAAGCTTTCTGCATGGGATGGACGTTTCCAGACACAGGTGTCAGTTATGCATATCTTCAAGAGCAGTCATGGTGAGAAGACACTGGAGAGGAGGTCTTTCTACAGAAGGAAGAATGAATGCTCAAAAATAACAATGTAGCATTGGAGGGAATAAGGAAGCATCTATATCTGCCCCATCCCTTTGTAGAAAATGCATCTGAGCAGTAAGATGCTACTTGTGTTTTACACATAAAGAGAGAGTCATGGGAAATCCCTATATTCATTAAAGTAACTAGAGAGTTGGTGGTTAATCAGAATGTGTCCACCAGAGTTCCAGTGAGGACGACCCAGAACAAGGAGACACAAAGGTGGAAATTTCAAAGTCTAATCCGTTTTGAAACTTTCTGAAGAGGTAGCAGAATTTATGAGAGGAAAATAGGTCCTCTTTAATGAACTCAGAATGGGCTCCAATGGTTTATTTACAGGAGTATTTCTTGTCAGATTGATTTGTTGGAAATGAGGCAACCTCAACCAGACATCTAGGGCAATGGATACATCAATATCTTTGGCTTCCTCTGATATCTATTGGTTGATACTAGCAATCCCAATGTCACCCAAATTAGCTCACAAAATTAACATGTGTCCCTGCAGCCTGTACCACTCCCCACGCTGGCTGGAGCTTCATACTTTGTACATGGCTTTCTTAGTTTGCTCTTTCCTGTCATAGTTATCTCATGTTATCGGCATTCATGGTGATGTCCCTAGTATAGTTTGGGGAACCACAGAAAGCTACAGGAACATGCCTCAGGACACACATTTGCCTAGTGAAGGCTCTAATGTCCCTTTGCATCCTTCCAATTCATGCTCACTTCTCCATAAAGTATAAGCCCAGGACTGTCTGAGATCAACTGCTATGAGCCAGCCAGGTCAACGGAATCTACAATGCTTCTAAAGAATAGCTTGATAGAGGCAGGAGTCGAAATCCAGAGCTGGAGACATCCTTCTTGAGACAGATGAAAACTTCTGGATTTGTCTACTTTATGTCCCTTTCCCCTATCAGGCAACTCTTTGAAGTCATACAAAAGGATGGGTGTCTTAGTTACGGTTGCTATTACAGTGATGTGACCCCCCCCCCCCCGACCAGGAAAACTCTCATAAGGGAGAAATTTATTTGGGGATGACTTACATTTTCAGAGGTGTTGTCCATTATTATCATGACATCAGAGGAGCAGACATGGTACTGTCATAGCCTTGAGTTCTATATCTCGATCCTCAGGCAGCAAATGGAGACTGCCTTTCTCACTGGGCATAGCTTGAGCATATAGTAATATCAATATTGCCCTACAATGACATACTTCCTCTAAAAAGGCCACATCTTTTAATAGTGCAACTCTTCATGGCCAAGTTTTCAAATACTTCTATTCAAACCACCATAATGCAGAAAAGCCTTCTGGAAAGGAAGTAGGTGCCAGGATGAGAATCTCTTTCTGTATGCTCTTTCCTCTGCTTTCATTTGAATTGACTTCTATACAGATTGGGTCAAAGGAATTTCATGGATTTGGCAGGTGGTACCCAGATATAGTATAATAGAGTAACTTCAGCCATCCATATTTTGGTTGTCCTGAGATANACACTCAGCAGCCTTTAAAAGGACAGAGGGTACTACTGCCAGACCTCTTTTTTTTGCTGTGATATTTTGGGGATTTCACTTTTCTTTGTTGTTACCTCATTGTCTGTAGAATAAGAAGACAATGTTATCTTTGTTTAAGGATTTCATATTGAGGAGGGATAAAGAGTTTACACCATTGAGAAGTCTCTAACTGAAAAAAAGGACTCTAGAAGGATTCTTTACTCTTACTGGGAGGAGGAAGAACCAACTGAGAACAAAGTTTTCATAAAATACAGCAGTTGGTAAGCCTGTAGGGAATTTTTATCACTAGTGACCATTGTGGGAGGGAACCTTCCACTGTGACTTGTACTGTCCCTAGACACTTAGGTCTGTGTTCCCAGCCAGTAAGCAGAGTCCCTCTGTGGTATCTACATCACCTAGGTCCTCCAGATTCCTGCCCTGTTTATGTTCCTGTCCTGCTTTTGAACCTTACTGAAGTTTGATGTTGAAGGTCAAAAGAAATCAACACTTTCCTCCCCTCACTGATTTTGGTCATGATGCTTCATCACAGGAATAGTAAGTACCCCTAGCTAAGACTGACTATGTTAATTCTTTCCTTTTGTTTGCTTGATTTGAGACAGGGTTCATAAGTTATTTCTAAGGATGCTAAAATACTAAATCATTAGACAGAAATTTAAGGTTTATATATTTTGGCATTTTGATGTATGAAATAAAGAGAAACAACCAAGTATGGGAAGAAATTGTGACTTGTGCAATAAGGATTTATAAGGAGAAATACAAAATAAGAAAATGTGTTGAGAAGAACGAAGAAATAATGTTTGTTTGGTTCCCCTAAAGATTATTTTATTCCAAGATTAGGAGAGAAAGAGAGACATAGGGAGAGACAGAGAAAGAGAGAGAGAGAGACAGACAGACAGACAGAGACAGACACAAAGAGAGACAGACACATACAGAGGGAGACAGAGGGAGAGAGAGAGAGAGAGAGAGAGAGAGAGAGAGAGAGAGAGAGAGAGAGAGAGAGAGAAGACCTAGAATGATAAAAAATATTTGGACTACCTGTGCAAATGGTTTGCGACAGCTTCAAAGTACTTTCAGAAAGGCCCAGAACTTTTTTTGTGGGAGGCATAGACGTCCTTGTGCTCATGCACAAGCCCTAGGGAAAACTGGAATGTAGGGTCAGAGTTGTGCCTTCAAGGAAAGGAATGCATAAGCAATTATCTGCCCAGAAGTCAGAGGTGCACTTCAGCATGGTGAAGTTTTTAAAATCTGTGTAGCTGGAAACTACATGGGACCATCACCCGAACTCTTAACATAAGGTTGTTTTTCTTTTTTCTTTTTCAATAGCAGCTTTCTTTCTTTCTTTCTTTCTTTCTTTCTTTCTTTCTTTCTTTCTTTCTTTCTTTCTTTTCTATCTTTTATTAGATATTTTCTTTTTTTTCCATTTTTTATTAGATACTTTCTTTATTTACGTTTCAAATGCTATCCCAAAAGTTCCCTATACACTCCCCCATCTCCCGCCCTGCTCCCCTACCCACCCACTCCCACTTCTTGGCCCTGGAGTTCCCCTGTATTGGGGCATATAAAGTTTGCAAGACCAAGGGGTCTCTCTTCCCAATGATGGCCAAGTAGGCCATCTTCTGCTACATATGCAGCTAGCGACATGAGCTCTGGGGGTACTGGTTAGTTCATATTGTTGTTCCACCTATAGGGTTAGAGACCCCTTCAGCTCCTTGGGAACTTTCTCTAGCTCCTCCATTGGGAACCCTGTGTTCCATCTAATAGCTGACTGTGAGCATCTACTTCTGTGTTTGCCAGGCACTGGCATAGCCTCACATGAGACAGCTATCAGGGCCCATTCAGCAAAATTTTGCTGGTGTATGCAATAGTGTCTGCGTTTGGTGGCTGATTATGGGATGGATCATTCAGACCAATTTCCCTCATGAATATCAATGCAAAAATACTCAATGAAATCCTCAGAAACCAAATCCAAGAACACATCAAAACGATCATCCATAATGACCAAGTAGGCTTTATCCCAGGAATGCAGGGATGGTTAAATATATGGAAATCCATCAATGTAATCCACTATATAAACAAACTCAAAGACAAAAACCACATGTTATCTCATTAGATGCTGAGGCAGAATTTGACAAAATCCAAAACCCTTTCATCATAAAAGTCTTGGAAAGATCAGGAATTCAAGGCCCATACCTAAACATAATAAAAGCAACCTACAACAAAACAGTAGCCAACATCAAAATAAATGGAGAGAAACTCAAAGCAATCCCGCTAAAATCAGGGACTAGACAAGGCTGCCCACTTACTCCCTACCTATTCAATATAGTACTTGAAGTCCTAGTGAGAGCAATTCGACAACAAAAGGAGATCAAGGGATACAAATTGGAAAGGAAGAAGTCAAAATATCACTGTTTGCAGATGATAAGATAATATATATAAATGACCTCAAAAATTCAGCCAGAGAACTCCTAAACCTGATAAACAGCTTCAGTGTAGTAGCTGGATATAAAATTAACTCAAACAAATTGATGGCCTTTCTCTTCACAAAGGATAAATGGACTGAGAAAGAAATTAGGGAAACAACACCCTTCACAATATTCACAAACAATATAATATACCTTGTTGTGACTCTAACTAAGGAAGTGAAATATCTGTATGACAAGAAGTTCAAGTCCCTGAAGAAAGAAATAGAAGATTTCAGAAGATGGAAAGATCTCCCATGCTCATGGATTGGCAGGATTAATATAGTCAAAATGGCTATCCTGCCGAAAGCAATCTACAGATTCAATGCAATCCCCATCAAAATTCCAACTCAATTCTTCACTGATTTAGAGAGGGCAATTTGCAAATTCATCTGAAATAATCAAAAACCCAGGAGAGCAAAAACTATTCTCAAAAGTAAAAGAACCTCTGGGGGAAATCACCATGCCTGATATTAAGCTGTACTACAGAGCAATTGTGATAAAAACTGCATGGTACTGGTACAGCAACAGACAGGTAGATCAATGGAATAGAATTGAAGACCCAGAAATGAATCCACATGCCTTTGGTCACTTGATCTTTGACAAGGGAGCTAAAATTATCCAGTGGAAAAAAGATAGAATTTTCAACATATGGTGCTGGCACAACTGGCAGCTATCATGTAAAAGAATGCAAATTGATCCATTCTTATCTCCTTGTTCAAAGCTCAAGTCTAAGTGGATCAAAGACCTCCACATAAAACCAGAGACACTGCAATTTATAGAGGCGAAGTTGGGAAAAGCCTCGAAGATATGGGCACAGGGGAAAAATTTCTAACCAAAACGGTAGTGGCTTGTGATGTAAGATCAAAAATTGACAAATGGTACTTTATAAAATTGCAAAGCTTCTATAAGGCAAAAGACACTGTGAATAAGACAAAAAGGCCACAAATTGGGAAAGGATTTTTACCAATCCTAAATCTGATTGCAGACTAATATCCAATATCTACAAAGAGCTCAAGAAGCTGGACACCAGAAAACTAATAACCCCATTAAAAATGGGGTTCAGAGCTAAACAAAGAATTCTCAACTGAGGAATACCAAATGGCTGATAATTACCTGAAAAAATGTTCAACATCCTTAACCATCAGGGAAATGCAAATCAAAACAACACTGACATTCCACCTCATACCAGTCAGAATGGCTAAGATCAAAAATTAAGGTGACAGCAGATGCTGGCGAGGATGTGGAGAAAGAGGAACACTCCTCCATTGCTGGTGGGATGCAAGTTTGTACAACCACTCTGGAAGTCAGTCTGGCAGTTCCTCAGAAAACTGGACATAGTACTATCAGAGAATCCAGCAATACCTCTCCTGGGCATATACCCAGAAGATGTTCCAACTGGTAATAAGAGCACATGTTCCACTATGTTCATACTAGCCTTATTTATAATAGCTATAAGCTGGAAAGAACCCAGATGTTCCTCAACAGAGGAATGGATACAGAAATTGTGGTAAATTTACACAATGGAGTATTACTCTGCTATTAAAAACAATGAATTTATGAAATTCTTGGGCAACGCCAGGGTCAAGAAGTAGGAGTGACTGGGTAAGGGAGCAGGGCGTGGGGGATGGTAGAAGGAACTTTCAGGATAGCATTTGAAATGTAAATTAAGAAAATATCTAATAATAATAATAAAAAAGATTTCTGCATGTAGCTCAGGCTGTCCTAGAACTCACTTTGTAGTTATGAACTCATAAGATCTTCCAGATTTTGCCTGTAAATTTTCTGTGTAGTCTGAGATTTTTCTTTTTAATGCTAACATTTCCTCTAGATGAGCTGAAACACAAACCTTTCCTGAAGTTGTTTTTTTTTTTTTTTTGAAGTGGCAGTAGAAAAAAAAGATGATTGGAGCAGGGACTTCAGATACAGATACAGCCTCTGTATTAAATTTACACGTTCAATTAAGCGATGTGGACATGGTCCAGCATATAATGTTCAAGTTCTAAAGCCAGATAATCATAGCTCAGTCCTTCTGATCAGCTCCAATATGTTTTCCTTTCACCTCTGCACATACCTGCCTTGGTTCACTTGCAGGAGCAGATATGTGCAAACACTAGCTAAAGAAATACATGTTACAATATAAGTAATGTTCATATACTTACACACATGTATTTCCAAAGTATGTTTTAGATTAGACAAGACAAGAACTGCAACTCATATTGTTCAAAGGAAAAGTCTAGATTGAGGCAAAACTGGAGCCATTACTTTTTCACAGTAATTTCCTTCTCAGAATTCCATGGTAGAATGACATTCTGCTGAATGCTTTGTTTTAGCTTATGTGATGAGAGGACCATTAAAGTTTCTGAAGCATGAGTTAATTCTGGGGTAGAGTTGTGGGTCAGTAAGGCATGAGTCTTAGTGGAGGTTTTTTTGTGTTTTGTTTTGTTTTGTTTTGTTTTGTTTTTAACACAGACTAACCAATGAGTTAAATATCTTCTTTTGCATGTTTGAGAAGGGCCCAACAAAAAGGTATGTCATAGGTCAAGATATGGGGTGGCAAAGCCCTCATGTACACCTCCTGGAGCAGGTGTTGGGGTTTCTTTCACTGAAGAAAGGAGATATTAGTCTTGAAGTAGTGGAACAAGCCTTTAATACCAGTACATGGGATGTAGAACTAGGAAGATCTCTGTTAGTTTAAGGCTAGTCTCATCTACAGAGTGAGTTCCAGGACAGCCAGGGCTACACAGCAAAACCCTGTGTTAAAACAAAACAAAGCAAGCAAGCAAGCAAGCAAGCAAGCATGCAAACAAACCAAAATAAGTGAGAAATGGAATATACTTGTCTGATATGACCCTCCGTGTGACAGATGCCTACCATCAGGTCAGGCATCTAACATTGTTACTAACAACGTGGTCCTCTCATTAACAGAGTAGGTTGGAGTGAACATCTGTCTCATCTCCAATAGAAATTTTCTTTTATCTACATAATTCTTTTCTTCCTTGTGTGAATCTTCACAGATCCAGATGAAAAGTGACATAGTAAAATGATGAGAAAATTATATCAACTTATATTTCCGAGAAAGACATGCTCTTTTCTGTAAAGGCAGTTTATTATTCCCTGAATCCCTAGGTGCAGAGCAAGTTTTGTCCAAGGCTCATATTAACTTCAGGTGGAGAATGTTAATTCCCTAATAGAAAAGAATGTCCCAAGGAAATCAGGTGACAATGCAGTTTCAGGTGTGGAGAGAAGATGCTCCGATGGCAGCATTTCTAAATGCACATGATTCTTAGCCAAACCCCTTTTCAAATTGGGTTAAAATGCACAGGCTGTTCCTAAGCCACAGGTTCTGAGACACAAGCACTTTTGGAGAAAGTGAATGAAAAGAACAGAACATTGTTAAAGACAGTTTTTTTTTGAGAACTTTCCAGCCTCAGAACCCAACAGCATAGCTTCCTTAAGACCAGACTGGAGCCTAATTTCGAGTCTTTTTACCAATATCCATTTATTGGCAGTTGATACAAGCATGTTCTGAAAGGGTAGGATCTCTCTACCCTAAAAACTGTTTAGAGCTTTCCTACATCCACCCAAAGCCTTCCTCGACTCTCTAGGCTTGGCAAATCCTGGTCCTAGGGTCTGGTATCTGAAGGCCAGTTATCTATGCTTTACACAAAGGAAACTAAGAGGCAGTGGTTTGTAAAGAGGAGTGGGTTTGCTTATATTTTTGTGTAAACTAGGGAGAGGACCATTCTTAGCTTCTCTCCACCTATCTCATACCAGTGCTACAATTTTATGGAAAAGCTGAAACAAAAATTATCAAACAGCCATATGCAGATTTAACTGTGAGAAAATGTGTAACTCTGAGAGTGTTCTTTTAGATACCCCGCTCCCTGGACTGAGCAAGGATGGGAAATCTCGAAGAAATTCTGTAACATTCCTTCTGTCATGGTGCCTAGTACACAAAATAGAGTAATCCATTCTAGTCATCTAGTGCACACCCGACGGACAATACATTGGAATTAGTCTCACATCTGCATTTGTTTCTGATTTTCCCTCAGTTCACCTCCGATTCACGATACCCTTTTGACTCCAGCATAAAATTGTCTGGCCATAGAAGGGACATATAATTATTTATTTACAGAAAAACAAAATCCACAGATGAGGTATTGACAAATAATAATTCTTTCTTCCACTGGGCTTCATAAAGCAAGCAGAATGTTCTGAAGGCTATACATGCTTTGAATGGGGAGAGAAAATTAATGGAAAGAGCTCTGAGGTAAGACAGGTGCTGAGGAACTTGGAGCCAGGAGCTGTGTCTCTGGGCAGGTACTTCAGAAAAAAGACTTATGGCTGGGGCAGTGACTGGCAAGGCTTTTGGTGACTTAATTAAGGCAGTAAATTGGCCTCTGTGTCAAAAGAAGGCAGCAGCACCTGTCTTGTGTGTCTGTTCTTGCTGAAGGATTTGCTAACAACCAGGGCCATGTCCCCACCCTCTTCCCATCACTGAGACTTTGGGTCTAGTGTCTCTCTGTGCTGCTCCACTAGTGTTCCGATCCACTCTGAGGTTTTCTGCTTGGCTTCCTCCCAGCTGACAAGTGGCTCATAGCCCAGATCTCGCTGAGCTTTCTTGTAGGAGAAAGTGAATGTGCTACCTGACAGTGTGACCAAGTGGCGGTTAAAGGGAGGAATATATCTGTAGATTGGACTCAGCAGGAAGCTCACAGTTTCCAGCAGGAAGGCAATCCAGTACCTTAGAGGCAGAGGAAGGCTCCAGCTGGAATCAAGGCTGAAGCCCCACTCCTTGCACAGGGCACAATTAAAATCATCATAGCTTTGGTGAGGGGTGTCATCTGAGATGTAGTAGAACTGTCCTTGGATATTGGGTGACTTCTTGGGGTCTTGAAGGCCCCTGGCTGCCAGAATGTGTGCCCAGGCCACATTGTCCACATATACTGGGTTGGCTATGGAGAATTTGCCAAAACTTCTCAGAACACCCTTACGTTTAAGGACTCTAATTATTATGTCAAAAAAGAATGGACTTCTCTCCCCATAAATGCACATGGGCCTTAATGCACAAGTATGCAAAGTGCCACCATTTTTCAGCGTGCTCCCATTGGCTGCCAGCACTGCCTTCTCAGCCATCTTCTTGCTGTATGGGTATGGATTAGACCATGTGCTTTCATGATGCTCTTCCTCATGGCCATTCAAGACAATCTCCTTGTAGGAGTTGGGTCCTGCAACATCAACTGAGCTGGAGAAGATGAAGGCTGGAACACTGGCTCGGATACAGGCTTCCAATAGATTCTGGGTTCCTAATCACAGACAATACACTATCAGTGTCAGGAGATAAATCGGAAGTTCCTGTGCACAGCTTCGTGCTCAGTTTCATCCCCTAGCCCAACAACTTCTTCCCTGTTAAGGTGCGTCTTCTTTAACTGGACTCACAGATATCATGATATAGCCATAGGACCACAAATGAAATCCAGAGAGCAAGCATATCTTGGCTTTTGTGTTCACAGCACTGTGAGTGTATACTTGCTTGTGTGTGTGACTGGGTGTTTTTCATTTTTTAACTTTAAAAGGCACCTAAAGGGTCTCATTTATTCATTCTTAATAGGTCTATGAAATAAGTATAGTTTTACACATATCGATTCATGCCTGATTTTTAAATTTACAAAACCAAAAGATTATTTCTAAAATTATGAATGGGAACTGTCTTAAATTAAGAATCATTGAAGACTTAACATCGTTCAGACACAAGGACAATTGTGTACTGGTGATATGCAGGTTTTGGTGGGAATGCAAGCTGGTTCAACCACTCTGGAAATCAGTCTGGCGGTTCCTCAGAAAATTGGACATAGTACTACCAGAAGATCCTGCAATACCTCTACTGGGCATATATCCAGAAGATATTCCATCTGGCAACAAGGACACATGTTCCACTATGTTCATAGCAGCCTTATTCATAATANGAAACATATAGAATGACTTGGTCCCAATTCTCTACTAAGTATATCTTATCCAGGCCCCCTCCTTTTGCCATGCAACATCAGGAAGGACCTGAATTACAGAGAGGCAAAGAAGGGACTGCTAGAATGAAGTAGGTACCCACCTGAGGACTGAATTCTCTGATCATGATCCTATCTACTCACCCCATCCATCGCCCTTCCAATTGATTCTCATACTTCTTAAT
This sequence comes from Mus minutoides, assembly GCA_902729485.2. Taxonomy (NCBI): domain Eukaryota; kingdom Metazoa; phylum Chordata; class Mammalia; order Rodentia; family Muridae; genus Mus; species Mus minutoides. The sequence goes on from LR753879.1 coordinate 20,405, forward strand.
GCTGCAACCCTTCAGTACTGTTCCTTATGTTGTGGTGATCACCAACCAGAAAATTATTTCTATTGCTAATTCATAACTGTAACTTTGCTGCTGTTACAAATTATAATGTATACTGTGAAAAGGTCATTCCACTCCCAAGGAGTCACTTGGCTGACTCACAGTTTTAGGTCTACTGCTTTAGATAGACTTGTTCAGGAATGTTGCTGTGACAAGAGAGGAGGAATCCAGATCTGTAGTGAAATAAAGTATCATCCATGAGCTTTAGTGAGAACTCTGAGATCGAAGGAGAGGGCCTGTAGGAATCTACACTCTTATGTTTAGGCATGGCCTTCTCTTTGCATACCCACTGTGGAGCTATTCCTCCAGAATCAGCCTTGACTGTTTGAAAATATTGCTGAGACATCAGGATTCTACCTAATAGAATTGGCTGTGTGTTAATATTGCTTTTTGGAAGCAACACTGAAGATGATAGAGGATAGAACTGATGCTGGAAGAGGTCAGAGACAAGATGCAGAGGGTGGGTGTTGTCCCAGAGGGCTATGGATGACTATGTGTGCAGGGCATTTCCCTACATACTGTGCATTTACCCTTGAGCTGGGGAGAGGGCAAAGTACTAGCTTGTGCCACAAACAGAAAATGGGAATGAAGACTCGGGGGCCAAGAGTTGACCGGTGAACGAAATACTTGAGCTTAAGTGAGGGGCCTCTAGCTTGACCTGTGATGGTCATTAATCATAGGACACTGCCAGAGTCATTTTTCCTTTCCCAACTTAAAGTCCTCCCTGTTCAGGTGAGTTTCCTTCTTTCCCACTTTCCCCACAAAGTGATTTTCATGACCTGAGGTTTTAAATAGGTGGTAAAATATATTTCAAAATCAGTTGATTCAGTTGTTCCCAGAATAAAAAAGGTTAGTGGTTTGCACCAGTGAATTCTGCAATCTTATTTATAGTGATGATAAACTCCAGTGAGGAATGAGGTCAAATGATTTAGAGCAGTCTATGAAAGGTATGGACAGTCCTGCTCACTGTGGCTTTGTGAAAGTTCCTCAGTATGACCTCATGCTCAGAAATTCAGTTTCTCAATCCTCAATTCTGTGTCTTTCTATCTGCTGTTCCTACCCCTAGCCTTCTCCGTGTCTCCTTATATTTCAATCCCCTTCATGTATTTTTTACTTTTTAATTTTATTTCTATCTAAGATGCTAAGTCAAAGACCCCCTCCATCAGAAAACCAAACAAGCACAAAAACAAGCAACTAGATCAGTAGGAATTAGAGGAGAGAGAGAGAGAGAGAGAGAGAGAGAGAGAGAGAGAGAGAGAGAGCTAGTACTGAGCCCCCAGCTTAATGGCCATGGCTATTACATAGCAACTTTCTAGTCCACATAAAAGAGCTACAGAAAAAAGAGAGAGAACTTCTCAGTTAAAACTCTGTCTCTCCCAAACTGTCTTTTGCTATGTGTTGTATACCTTTTGATGAATGTGGACACGGAGAAGTGTTATAAATGCAAGCGTCTTTTATTTACTGCACAAGGGAGGAGCCCTCCCATGTCCAGGCTGTGTTGGCCGCACAGTCATTTTGCAAATTCTCCAATTCACTTACTGAAGAATTCCTTCCTGGTTCCTGGTGTGAAGACCTTGTCCAGGACCCTGATCTCCTCCAGATCTTCCTCTTGCACCAACAACTGGATGATCCTCTGGCCCAAAAACCCTCCTGCTCCAGTCACCAGGCATCTCCACCCAGGCATGGTCAACACAGTAAGCAGATCACAGTGGGAGTGAAGTTAATTTAATGTACTTGACACTGGAGGTGGCTAGAAAGAGAGCTCTGGTGATTTCCACAAACCCTGTTTCTCCTTCCGACCTCCCATAGCACAGATCATAAGACATGGTGGCAAATTCTCCACATCACAAATCGATTTATCCCAATAGGTACCAAGAAACTGTCCACTCACAGGGTGTGGCTGTTTCACAATATTTCTCCTTTACCTAAATGCCTGTTGCAAGTCTCGGTTATTTTATCTGTGCTTCTGAATAAATGGTCACAAATTGAGGCTCAATATATCTTTACTAAGCATGATCAAGTTGCATAAGCAGTTTCTCGAACCCACAGAAATGGTTACATAACTTTGTTGGGTATTAAGTGTGTAAATGTGTGTGTGTGTGGAGGGTTGATAATTGGAGTCATGGAATAAGACATAAAGGAAGGGCTCTGGGGTTTCTATGCTGTGGGGAATATACAGCCCTCCAGAAAGCTCTACAGATTCAGCAATCTGGAACACAGGCAAACTATCATTGGAGATCTGTTTTTTGCACCCCATTTATAAGCATGCTTGTACCACATACAATTTTGTTGAAATGTGATAGGACACAGAGTTTAGCCAAGTGCAATCTGACTATATAAGTGGCCCAGTAAGTCCTGTCTTTTGTAATTCCTCAACCATTTCTTCCTTGAGGTTGTGAGACAGAAGCCATTTGATATAGGAAGGTACTGTCAACCAGCCACAGCCCATTTGGAATGGGATTCATGTCATGTAATACAGAGAAAAACACATTTAAATGATAGTATCAAAAGCCACAGTCTGTTTGGTTGTTCTGTTTTTTATTTTCAAAAATCTCTCATGTCAAACAGACATATAATTTAAAAATCTAATAAGTCAATAGGAATACATTCAACCTTTATTAAGTTCTTCATACTATCTGAATATGTCTTTCAAGGGAGTTGGCCACTACACTTCCTCAGGTTTTTGGCAAGCATACACTTTCATATCAGACATATGGTATAATTGGACTATAAAATAATATTGTGTTGTATTTTAGCCTTGTTGGAGATGTGGATTTGTAATAAGATCCCCTCAAATTAGAGCCCATTTATTCCCTTCTGTTTTCTCAGGGGGTCCCCCTTTTCTCTCAATTCATCAACACTCAAACATTTTCACATTTGGAAGGAATATTGGGTGAGACCACTTGCCGATCTAGATTGCCTGGAACGCTGCTAGTGTAATAAGTAAATCCTCTCCCATACAGTAGTAGGGGAAGCTACAGCTTGTAGAACTAGTGGGCTATCTGTACCAGTAGCCAATATAGCAACATCCACTGTTAGCCCCAATACCATCTACTTCACCATAGATCCCCAGAAATTCTGAAAATAGTTTCCATGGGCTCTGTCCATAGCCTAGCATTTCAGTTGCTTGAATCCTGCTCCTCAGACCATAGCTTTGATGGCTTAGGGGTTGACCTTTCCAGTTATGTGGGAAGCAAAATGTCAAACTCTTGAATATATTTACACACACACACACACACACACACACACACACACACACACACCACACCACTTATTCAATTCAACTCTGGCTTCTGTTTTAAATATCAGGCAGAATAAAGATTTCTTTATTATTTACATTTTCTCCTCCACAGTAGTAGGTAAAAGAGATAAGGACTTCAGGAAAGGTTTGGTAAAAGGTACACCTTCAGTGAACTTTTGTCTTCATCAATCATTGTATCCACTCAGCTTCTACTAAGACACAGCCCAGGTCTAAGAGGACCTCCTCAGGGAGCTCTGCTCAGCTAGTCATCTCGCTTCTCAAACAACTCAGATAAAAGTGACTCAGCTTATCATATAATGCCTGTTTAAACACTTTAAGTTTGTAACCCATCTTCTCTGATATTTTGATGCTTTAGTGCCAAATTAATGACTTGAGTGCCCTTTGTCCAGTCCACTAGGCTGGCCACCAATTTTGGAATAACCTAATGTCAGTTTTAACCATGTAGAGTTATACAATAGAGTGCCTTATGCAACCATGGATCCTGTCCTAACCCAAGTATTTCTCAACTGTGCAGCTTTAAAACCAAATCTCTGCCCAACTAGCTACTCTCACAGAGCACTTGAATAAACGACAGAATTCCTTGACTGCACATCTTGCTGTTGCCACCATTTCTTGTTTTTCCTTTCCCTTAATATTTTTTTGTGAGCGAAAGATATAGAGATAATTCCTACAGTTCTTATCTAGTTGTCTTTGGTGGGCTAGTGAGGGTTGGGGCTTTAGTTCAAACCTGTATTATTCTGAGATCTAGCTAGCATCAGTCTGATCCAGAGCTCTTACTCCTTAAAACCCTCATGCCAAGTATCCTTTCTAACAATGACAAAGCAATACAATGTTTCATCACCTATCTTATTAATAGATTGTTTGTTCCTGTGCACACATAAGTACCATGGAACTGGACTGGAGAGGGCATGGTAACAGAATGTTTCTATTTGTTTTTCTTCTTCCCAGGGTCATGTTGAAGAGATTTGGTTTTTGTTTTTGTTTTTTTTCTCCTCGGCCTTTAGTCATTACTTGTTTCTTTAATTGGCTGTCTGAGTCTAGGCCTTTAATAAAGAAGTTCTGATTACAAAATGCCTTTGCTTGCTGGTGGATAATACCATTTATAAGTAGCATGCTTGGTAGATAGCAATACTATAGTATACCTAGCTAGCTAGTTGATTTGTGTTAGTCAGGGGTCACTACCAGAACAGAAATAAAAGTATATATAATCAAAATGTATTAAATCTGCTCCGAAATCTCCCTAACAGGCAGTGTATTCTTACTTTGTATTGTTGATACAAAACCTCACAGACAAAGCAACTTATAAAAGAGAGCATTTAATTGGACTTACGTTTTGTTTCCCAAAACTGTAGATCATGAAGCCAGAGCAGTTGAGAGTTCCCTTTTTGATCTGAACAAAGGGAGCAGAGGGTGCAGTAGGATTGGTTGGAAGCTTCAAAGTCCACTTCCAGTGACATAATTCCTCCAAGAAAGCCACACCTCCTAATGCTTCCATCGCATTTCCACCAATGGGCACCATAGGTTTAAACATGTGAGCCTATGTGGATGTTTGCATCCCACCATGAACCTCTGGAGCTCCAGCAGGAATGATCCAGCAGGGTCTCCCTAGTCATTTCTACTGGATAATTTAAGAGCCTTATTTGGGGTTACTTTTGCTTCCTTTCCTACTTGGGCTACTCTAGTCTTATCTGCTTTGTGTAAGCCCATAATTTGATGATGTTATTTGTTGAGATTCTCTCTGTCTCTATCTCTATCGTCTCTGTCTCTGTCTCTCTCTCCCCTTTACTCACTTTGTGTTTTGTTATTTCTGGTTAGAAATCTACCTACTGTGGGAATAACCAGCAGGAAGCTCACCTAAATAAGTGAAAACCTCCCTACCAGGCAGTATATTCTTTTCGTTGTACTGCTGATACAAAAACCTACAAGCAAAGCAATGTATAAAAGAAAGCATTTAATTGGACTTACCTTTTGTTTCCAAGAGTTGAAGATCCTGAAGGCAGGCACAGTTGAGAGCTCCCTTCTTGATCGGGACACAGAGCCGAGTGTGCTGCAGGACTGTTTGGAACTAGCTATGTGTTATGAAACATCACTCATTTATATTGGGAGAGACCCTGTTTGGATATTAACTGCCTTGTCAGCCATAAGTGCTTACTTAGAAATCCTTGGCCTTAGTGGAAAAGTACTACCTTATTTGAGATTTTTTTTGTGGGAAAATACTACCCCCATTTAAGAGCAAATGTCTATAGATCTTGTGGACAGGTATCTAGCAACCCTCTCTGTTCTGCTCCTCCTGCTGAACTTTTTACCTAGCCAATATCCTGCTTTTGGAAACAGGTGCATTCCCCAAGAAACAAAGTGATTCTGCATCATCCCCCTCCCCATATCCTGCTTCTATTGGGTATAAAACCTGCCTGGGGGGAATTGTCAGCTTGATCAGACTTAACTTGTTGTTTGTTCTTTGTGTTTCTTGTTCCCCATTCTCTTCCAGGTGGTTCCCCAGTCCTTGTTCACCTTCCTGCAGGCTGGGATAAACTGGCGCCCAGAACGTGGGGCTTCCCAGGGATTGCTGAAGTTCTGCTCATTATTGGAGCGTTGGCCAACCTGCTCATCTTGAGAAGTGCCAGGGAGAGACTTTGGTTCAGCTCAAAGCCACGGTCCAACCTGCTGTGAGACAGTTCAGGAAAGAGCATAGTAAGGTGAAGATCTTAAGAGAAATACAGTAAGACATGGGACAAGCATTTTCTGAGTAGTCACTTTTTATGTCAGGGCTCAAGGAGTCACTCAAAATGTGATAAACTAGGGTTAAGAAAAATGATTTAAAGAAATTTTTAGATTTTGTCTGAGACATTTACTCATGGTTCTCCCAAGAGGGGGCCCTGGAAGTGCAGTTTCTCAAAGAACCCATCCCCTATCCTTCTGCTAATCTAGTGACTCATGCACCTCCTTTGTCCCCTTTAAGAGAAGGACTCTTGCCTGCTTTGTGCTGATGTTATGGACCTTTTCTTGTCCCCACTTAGAGAGGAAACTAGGATGGCAGGCCATTCTCCTTCCCTCATTGATTTTGATAATGAGCTGCCACCTGCTGAGGAGTCTGCTCTCATAGGAGAGGAAAAAGTAGAGAGCTATTGTGCTCCACCAAAACTGGCTACAATCGCCCTGGCCTCAGATCCTCCACTGAGAAATGTTGCCACACTTCCACTGTTCTTTCCATCACCACCCTATGGGATTTTCGATGCAGTTATTGATCTGTCTGCCATGTCCAGTGCCCGTTGTCAGTTCACTGCTGAGGTGGCATCTCTGTGCAACATGGTAGAAACCCAAAAGGAGCAAGTGCAGCTGCTTAGAGCTCTCCAGCAATTAGAAGAAAATTGCTTGATTTAACACCTCCCTCCCCCCACTGCTCCTGCCTCCCATGTGCACCTACAGATGCTGCTGCACCAGAGCAATGTGTCTTCCTGAGATGTGTTCTGTGCAGGCTGTGTCAGTTGCTCCAAATCACTCTGTGTCTGACCTGACTGATATTCATTTGAATACTGTGGATTATTTTTCTGCTGCCCCCCCCCCTTTTTTGTGACAGTGAGTTCCTGGGCTAGCTGTGTATCTCCTCTGTATAGGCTGTATAGGGTAATAGAAATTACCAGGGAGAAATTCAGATTCTTGCAAGTACCACAGATGGTCCTGTGTTTATACCAGCACAACAAACCATTGCTCAATTGTGGCTTTTCCCCAGGGTCTTTATTACAAATTCCTATCATAAATATACCAGGGCCCCAGGCAAGAGGGGAATAGCAGAGGCTTTTTGGCCTCAAAAGATTACTTCCTCTCACCCGATGCTTACCTTGAGACTAAACGGAAAAACATTTCAAGGACTCTTAGATTCACGAGTTTATGCCACTGTCATTTCTGACAAATTCTGGCCAGCTGCCTGGCCGCTGACAGATTGAGCCAACCATTTACAGGGGATTGGGCATTCTAAAAATCCTCAAGTTGGCACTCAGACCCTTAGGTGGACAGATCAAGAAGGAAATTCAGGCACCGTAGTCCCCTTTGTGATCCCCAATTTACCAGTCAGTCTCTGGGGGAGAGATATTCTCTCCCAAATGAATGTTTTCATGTGCAACCCCAATGAAGTAGTGACAAAACGAATGCTGGCACAGGGATTCCTGCCCAGGACAAAGGTTAGGAAAACAGTCACAAGGCATGAAAGAACCTTTGACTGTGACACAGAGATTTGACTGATAAGGCTTGGGATCTCAGCTTCAGCCTTTTCCCTAAGGGCCTCTGTCATGTCTGCTTCCCAGACTCATACAGAGAAAATCTCCTGGAAGAATACTGCCCCCATCTGGGTTGATCAGTGGGTGCTAACACAAGAGAAACTGGCATCTGCAAAACAGTTAGTGCAGGAACAGTTAGCAGCTGGTCACATTGAGCCGTCTTCCTCCCTCTGTAACACCTTGATTTTTGTTATTAAGAAAAAGTCTGGCAAGTGGAGTCTCTTACAAGATCTCCATGCGGTTAATAAAGTCATGATTCCTATGGGAGCCCTGCAGCCTGGTCTAACGTCTCGTGCAGCCATCCCAGCAAATCTCTTTTAAATTGTTATTGATTTAAAAGATTGCTTTTTTACCATACCCCTTCATCAAGATGATTGTCATCATTTTGCATTTAGCCTTCCTCAGGGACCCACGGACTGCTTTCAGTGGCGAGTTCTCCCTCAGGGCATGGCAAATAGCACTACCTTGGCCCAGAAGTATATAGCCCATGTAATTCAGCCTGTTAGGTGTGCTTGGCCATGAATATACATCATTCATCACATGGATGATATTTTGCTTGCAGCCCCTAAAAGACAACAGGCCCTTTCATATTTTTAACAACTTCAACAGGCAAGTCCACAGGGACTTAAAATTGCCCCCCAAAAGATTCAGATAAAAGATCCTTATTTCCATCTGGGATTTGAGCTTGAGTTGGGACAGGTCCTTACCCCAGACTCCTGCCAAAAAGGGGTGTCCTTTGTTATGGATGTATCTCCCCTCAAGTCCAAGTAAGTTTTTTTTTTTTTAGCAACTTTTATTCCTTGTCTGCCACCCTAATTGTCAAGGAAGGAAAATGTCCAGACAATATTTTGGCAAAGAACCTGATGTTAACATTATCCCCTATACCTAAGATTAAGTTGAATGGCTTCTTCAATCTAATGATGATTGGGTCATAGCCTGTGCCTCCTTTGCAGGCATTATAGATAATCATTATCCAAATGACCCCCTTATACAATTTGTCAAGATCCTTGATTTTCTCCGAAGTCACCTCCAAAACTCGACTCCTTGAAATCACCTTGGTGTTTAAAGATGGTTCCTCAACAGGTAAAGCTGCCTATGTTGGACAAGATTGGGTTACTTTAGAGCGGTCCTCATATTCCTCTGCCCATCTGGTAGAACTGTTTGTAGTTCTTCAGGTTTTTAAAATGCTACCAATGACCCCATTTAATTTATATATTGATAGTGTTTATGTGGCTCATTCTATTCCTGTCTTAGAGACAGTCCCAGGTGGGACAGTCTCTGGAAGGTCTATCCTTTCATCTCAGCTCCAAACTTTGTCTCTGTAACTCCTTCCATGGGTATTTTCTTCCCTATTCTAAGGAGGAATGAAGTATCCACACTTTGGTCTTACTTCTTCCTTACTTCTTGATTTTCTTGAGTTTTGCAAATTGTATCTTGAGTATTCTAAGTTTCTGGGCTAATATCCAATAATCAGTAAGTGCATATCAGATGAGTTCTTTTGTGATTAGGTTACCTCAGTCAAGATGATATCCTCCAGATCCATCCATTTGCATAAGAATTTTATGAATTCATTGTTTTTAATAACTGAGTAGTAATCCATTGTGTAAATGTACCACAATTTCTGTATCCATTCCTCTGTTGAGAGACATTTGTGTTCTTTCTAGCTTCTGGCTATTATAAATAAGGCTGCTGTGAACATAGTGGAGCATGTATTTCTATTACCAGTTGGAACAAGTTCTGGGTATATGCCCAAGAGAAGTATTGCAGGATCTTCCAGTATTACTATGTGCAATTTTCTGAGGAACAGCCAGAATGAATTATAGAGTTGTTGTATAAGTTTGCAATCCCACCAAAAATTGAGTAGTGTTCCTCTTTCTCCACATCCTTGCCAACATCTGCTGTCACCTGAAATTTGATCTTAGCCATTCTGACTGGTGTGAGGTGGAATCTCAGCATTGTTTCAATTTGTGTTTCCCTGATGATTAAGGATGTTGAACATTTTTTCAGGTAATTATCAGCCATTTGGTATTCCTCAGTTGAGAATTCTTTGTTTAGCTCTGTACCCCATTTTTAATGAGGTTATTTGAATTTCTGGAGTCCAGCTTCTTGAGCTCTTTGTATATATTGGGTAAGAGTCCCCTAACAGATTTAGGTTTGGAAAAAATCCTTTCCCAATATGTTGGTTACCTTTTTGTCCTATTGACAATGTCTTTTGCCTTACAGAAGCTTTGTAATTTTATGAGATCCCATTTGTAAATTCTCGATCTTACAGCATAAGCCATTGCTGTTCTGTTCAGTTCAGTATTTTTTCCCCTGTGCCCATATCTTCCAGGCTTTTCCCCACTTTCTCCTCTATAAATTTCAGTGTCTCTGGCTTTCTGTGGAGATGTTTGATCCACTTAGACTTGAGCTTTGTACAAGAAGATAAGAATGGATCAATTCTCATTCTTCTACATGATAACTGCCAGTTGTGCCAGCTATTTGTTAAAAATGCTGTCTTTTTTCCACTTGATGGTTTTAGCTCCCTTGTCAAAGATCAAGTGACCATAGGTGTGTGGATTCATCTCTGGGTCTTCAATTCTATTTCATCGATCTACCTGTCTGTTGCTGTACTAGTACTATGCTGTTTTATCGCAATTGCTCTGTACTACAGCTTGACCTTAGGCTTGGTGATTGCCCCAGAGGTTCGTTTATGGTTGAGAATAGTTTTTGCTATCCTAGGTTTTTTGTTTTTTTTTTATTCCAGATGAATTTGCAAATTGCCCTTTCTAACTCAGTGAAGAATTGAGTTGGAATTTTGATGGGGATTGCATTAAATCTACAGGTTGCTTTCGGCAGGATAGCCATTTTGACTATATTAATCCTGCCAATCCATTAGCATGGGAGATCTTTCCATTTTCTGAGATCTTCTTCAATTTCTTTCTTCAGAGATTTAAAGTTCTTATCATACAGATCTTTCACTTCCTTAGTTTCACTTCCTTAGTTAGAGTCATACCAAGGTATTTTATATTATTTGTGACTTGTGAAGGGTGTTGTTCCACTAATTTCTTTCTCAGCCTGTTTAGCCTTTGTGTAGAGAAAGATCACTGATTTGTTTTAGTTACTTTTATATCCAGCTACTACACTGAAGCTGTTTATCAGGTTTAGGAGTTCTATGGTTGAATTTTTAGAGTTACTTATATATACTATCATATCCTCTGCAAATACTGATATTTTGATTTCTTCCTTTCCAATTTGTATGCCCTTGATCTCCTTTTGTTTTCCAATTGTTCTGGCTAGGACTTCAAGTACTATATTGCATAGGTAGGGAGAAAGTGGGCAGCCTTGTCTAGTTCCTTATTTTAGTGGGATTGCTTTGAGTTTCTCTCCATTCACTTTGATGTTGGCTATTGGTTTGCTGTATATTGCTTTTATTATGTTTAGGTATGGGCCTTGAGTTCCTGATCTTTCCATGACTTTTATGATGAAAGGGTTTTGGATTTTGTCAAACGCTTTCTCAGCATCTAATGAGATGATCATGTGGTTTTTGTCTTTGAGTTTATTTATATAACAGATTATGATAATGGATTTCCGTATATTAAACCATCTCTACATTCCTGGGATGAAGCCAACTTGGTCATGATAGATGATCGTTTTGATGTGATCTTGGATTTGGTTTGTGAGTATTCTATTGAGTATTTTTACATTGAAATTCATAAGGGAAATTGGTCTGAAGTTCTCTTTTTTTGTTCATTCTTTATGTGGTTTATGTAACAGAATAATTGTGGCTTCATAGAATGAATTGGGTAGAGTACCTTCTGTTTCTATTTTGTGGGACAGTTTTAGGAAAATTGGAATTAGGCCTTCTTTGAAGTTCAAATAGAACTCTGCACTAAACCCATCTGGTCCTGGGCTTTATTTTTTGGTAGGGAGACTATTAATGACTGCTTCTATTTCTTTAGGGAAAATGGGACTGTTTAGATTGTTAATCTGATCCTGATTTAATTTTGGTATCTGGTATCTATCTAGGAAATTGTCCACTTTATCCAGGTGTTCTAGTTTGTTGAATATAGCCATTTGTAGTAGGATCTGATGATGTTTTGGATTTCCTCAGGTTCTGTTGTTATGTCTCCTTCTTCATTTGTGATTTTGTTAATTAGGATAGTGTTCCTGTGCCCTCTAGTGAGTCTGGCTAAGGGTTTATCTATCTTGTTGATTTTCTCAAAGAACCAGCTAATGATTTGTTGATTCTTTGAATAGTTCTTTTTGTTTCCACTTGGTGATTTCAGCCCTAAGTTTGATTATTTCCTGCCATCTACTCCTCTTGGGTGAATTTGCTTCCTTTATTTCTAGAGCTTCTAGGTGTGCTGTGAGTCTGCTAGTGTATGCTCTCTCTCATTTCTTTTTGGAGGCACTCAGGGATATGAGTTTTCTTTTCCAGAGTGCTTTCATTGTGTCCCATAAGTTTGGGTATGTTGTGGCTTCAGTTTCATTAAACTCTAAAAGGTCTTTAATTTCTTTCTTTATTTCTTCCTAGACTAAGGTATCATTAAGAAGAGTGTTAGTCAGTTTCCACGTGAATGTTGGCTTTCTATTATTTATGCTATTATTGAAGATCAGCCTTAGTCCGTGGTTGTCATATAGGATGCATGGGAAAATTTCAATGTTTTTGTATCTGTTGAGGCCTGTTTTTTGACCAATTATATGGTCAGTTTTGGAGAAGGTACCATGAGGTTGTGAGAAGAAGGTATATCCTTTTGTTTTAGGATAAAATGTTCTGTAGATATCTGTTAAATCCATTTTTTCATAACTTCTGTTAGTGTCCATGTGTTTCCGTTTAGTTTCTGTTTCCAAAATCTGTCCATTGATGAGAGTGGGGTGTTGAAGTCTCCCACTATTATTGTGTGAGGTGCAATGTGTGCTTTGAGCTTTAGTAAAGTTTCTTTAATGCATATGGTTGCCCTTGCATTTGGAGCATAGATATTCAGAATTGAGAGTTCATCTTGGTAGAATTTATCTTTGATGAGTATCAAGTGCCCCTCCTTGTCTTTTTTTGATAACTTTGGGTTGAAAGTCAATTTTCTTCTGTAGTAGAATGCCTACTCAAGCTTGTTTCTTAGGACCATTTGTTGGAAAATTGTTTTACAGCCTTTCTTTCTGAGGTAGCATCTGTCATTTTCCCTGAGGTGGGTTTCCTGTATGTAGCAAAATGTTGGGTCCTCTTTATGTAGCCAGTCTGTTATTCTATGTCTTTTTATTGGGCAATTGAGTCCATTGATATTAAGATATATTAAGGAACAGTAATTGTTGCTTCCTGATTTTTTTGTTGTTAGAGTTGGGATTCTGTTCATGCAGTTATCTTCTTCTAGGGTTGTTGAAGAACTACTTTCTTGCTTTTTCTAGGGTGTAATTTCTGTCCTTTTGTTGGTGTTTTCCCTTTAATATCCTTTGAGGGGCTGGATTCATGGAAAGATATTGTGTGAATTTAATTTTGTCATGGAATACTTTGGTTTCTCCATCTATGGTAATTGAGAGTTTTGCTGGGTATAGTATTCTGGTCTGGCATTTGTGTTCTCTTATTGTCTGTATAACATCTGTTCAGCATCTTCTCTGGCTTTCATAATCTCTGTTGAGAAGTCTAGTGTAATTCTACTAGGCCTGCCTTTTTATGTTAATTGACCTTTTTCCCTTACTGCTTTTAATATTCTGTCTTTATTTAGTGAATTTGTTGTTCTGATTATTATGTTTCTTGAGCAATTTCTTTTCTGATCCAGTCTATTTGGAGTTCTATAGGCTTCTTGTATGTTCTTGGGCATCTCTTTCTTTAGGTTAGGGAAGTTTTCTTCTATAATTTTGTTGAAGATATTTGGTGGCCCTTTAAGTTGAAAATCTTATTTCTTATCTTCTCCTATTAACCATAGGTTTGGTCTTCTCATTGTGTCCTGGATTTCCTGTATGTTTTGAGTTAGGATCTTTTTTGTATTTTGCATTTTCCTTGATTGTTATGTTCATGTTCTCTCTGGAATCTTTTGCACCTGAGATTCTCTCTTCCATCTCTTGTATTCTGTTGCTGATGCTCGCATCTATGGTTCCTAATTTCTTTCCTAGGGTTTCTATCTCCAGAGTTGTCTCACTTTGGGTTTTCTTTATTGTTTCTACTTCATTTTTTAGATCTTGGATGGTTTTGTTCAATTCCATCACCTGTTTGTGTTTTCCTGTAATTCTTTGAGGGATTTTTTTTCTTTAAGGGCTTCTACTTATTTAGGAGTGTTTCAGCCCCTCAAGAAGCAGAACTTGGCAACTTTGATTGTGTGGCTCTGACTTTAGAGTCAAGAATAGAAGAGACTTTTGGGAGAATTGATGCTGGTTAGCTGGAGCTAAGAAATTATTTTGATTAAAAAGAGACCAGCATCACTGTGATAACATCTGCTGTGAAGTGTTTTTCTGTATCTCTGTATCTTTAGTGATAGACAAGATTGTATCTTGTGCTGCATCTGGACTTGTTAATGTGTAAGAGTTTCCAAGGTGACACAGGTTTTTAAGTTCTGAAAAGCCTCATGGAGAGTAGTTAAGGCTTGGTACTGTGTGAGGCTAGAGTAGGCCACTGGTGGAAGTGTGACCCCAGTTTTAGTTGATGTGCTAGTACTGAAGGGGTCATGCAAAAAAGTTGAGGCTTGGTACCATGAAGGAAGCCTATGATAGGTTTTGGTGAAGCCTAGTTGCATCAGAAGAACCCAGGGTGTTGGAGATGCCAGAACCATGGGATGACTACCAAAAGTGCAACAGCACTGGAGTAGAATCAACCAGAGCCTAAATTGCTACAGAGGGCAGGGCAGAGGAAGTGAACCAAGCCAATTGTAGGAGACCAGATGATCTGGATACACAAACAGGACCCAACATTTTGCTGCTTACAGGAAACCCACCTCAGGAAAAAACAAAAAAACAAAAAACAAAAAACAAAAAAACCAGACACTACCTCAGAGTGAAAGGCTGGCAAACAATTTTCCAAGCAAATGGTCCTAAGAAACAAGCTGGAGTAGCCATTCTACTATCAAATAAAATTGACTTTCAACCCAAAGTCGTCAAAAAAGAAAGGAGGGGCACTTCATACCCATCAACAGTAAAATCAACCAAAATGAAGTCTCAATTCTGAATATCTCTGCTTCAAATGCAAGAGCAGCCACATTCATTAAAGAAATTTTATTAAATCTCAAAGCACACCCTGCACCTCACACAATAGTGGGAAACTTCAACACCCTACTCTCACCATTGGACAGATACTGGAAACAGAAACTAAACAGAGGTACATGGACACTAACAGAAGTCATGAAACAAATGGATTTAATAGATATCTACAGAATATTTTATCCTCAAACAAAAGGAAATACATTCTTCTCAGCACCACATGGTACCTCCTCTAAATTCACCATATAATTGGTCACAAAATAGGCCTACACAGACCCAAAAATATTGAAATTATCACATGCATCCTATCAGATCACCACGGATTAAGGCTGATCTTGAATTAAAGCATTAATAATAGAAAGCCAGAATTCACATGGAAACTGAACAATACTCAATGATACCTTGGTCAAGGAAGAAATAAAGAAAGAAATGAAAGACTTTTTAGAGTTTAATGAAAATGAAGCCACAATATACCCAAACTTATGGGACACAATGAAGGCATTCCTAAGAGGAAAAATTAGAGCCCTGGGTGCCTCCAAAAAGAAACTAGAGAGAGCATACACTAGCAGCCTGAAAGCACACCTAGAAACTCTAGAACTGAAGGAAGCAAATTAAACCAAGAGGAGTAGATGGCAGGAAATAATCAAACTCAGGGCTAAAATTAACGAAGTGGAAACAAAAATAACTATTCAAAGAATCAACCAAACCAGGAGCTGGTTTTTGAAAAAATCAACAAGATAGATAAACCCTTAGCCAGACTCACTATAGGGCACAGGGACAGTATCCTAATTTAAAAATCAGAAATGAAAAAGGAAACATAACAACAGAATCTCAGGAAAACCAAAACATCATCAGATCCTACTACATAAGGCTACACTCAACAAAACTGGAAAGCCTGGATGAAATGAAGAACTTCCTAGACAGATACCTGATACCAAAGTTAAATCAGGATCAGATTAATGATCTAAACAGTCCCATTTCCTCTAATGAAATAGAAGCAGTCATCAATGATCTCCCAACAACAACAACAACAACAACAACAAACAACAACAAAAAAGACCAGGACCAATTGGTTTAGTGCAGAGTTCTATCAGACCTTCAAAGAAGACCTAATTCAAACTCTCCTCAAACTATTCCACAAAATAGAAACAGAAGGTACTCTACCCAATTCATTCTATGAAGCCACAATTACTCTGATACCTTACCCACACAAAGATCAACAAAGAAAGAGCACTTCAGACCAGTTTCTCTCATGAATATCAATGCAAAAATACTCAATGAAATCCTCAGAAATGAAATCCAAGAACACTTCAAAACTATAATCCAACATGAAACAAGTAGGCTTCATCCCAGTGATACAGGAATGGTTTAATATATGAAAATCTAACAACATAATTCACTATATAAAAAAACTCAAAGACAAAAACCACATGATCATCTCTTTAGATGCTGAGAAAGCATTTGACAAAATACAACACCCATTCATGATAAAAGTCTTGGAAAGTACAGGAATTCAAGGCCCATACCTAAACATAATAAAAGCAATACACATCACACCAGTATCCAACATCAACTTAAATGGAGAGAAACACGAAGCAATCCCACTAAAATCAGGCACTAGTCAAGGCTGCCCACTTTCTCCCTACCTTTTCAATATAGTAATTGAAGTCCAAGCCAGAGCAATTCGACAACAAAAGGAGATCAAGGGGATTCAAATTGGAAAGGAAAAAGTCAAAATATCACTATTTGAAGATGATATGATAGTATATATAAGTGACCCTAAAAATTCCACCTGAGAACGCCTAAACCTGATAAACAGCTTCAGTGCAGTAGCTGGATATAAAATGAACTCAAACAAATCAATGGCAGATCTAACCGCCAAACAGGTGGCCCAAGGAGCAGTGATCCTGGCAGTTAAAGAGCCTAAAGACAAATTAAGACTGATAAAAGAAAACTAGTCCTCCCACAGGAAAAAAGACTCTCAGACTTGGCAGAATAGTCAAAAGCTGCAAGACCTGTGCTATGACCAATGCAGGATAGATTTTATGTAATAGCCAAGAAGGTCTTAGAAGAAACNCTTTCCACCCCCCCCTTGCCTCCTACCTGGGTATCTTGCTGATGTTTAAACTAGCCAATCATGTGAAACCGTGTCAATTTCCCCAACCCCCCTACCCCATTGTTATAAAAGCTCCTGATTTTCGAGCCACGAGGTCGACCCCCCTGTCCCCTGCGTGGGATATGGGTCGTCCCGGAGCTCCGATTAAAAATCCTCATGCTTTTTGCATCAAAAAAAAAAAATGAACTCAAACAAATAAGTGGCCTTTCTCTAGAAAAGGATAAAAGGGCTGAGAAATAAATTAGGGAAACAACACACTTCATAATAGTCACAAACAATATAAAATACCTTGGTATGCATCTAACTAAGGAAGTGAAAGATCTGTATGATAGAACTTCAAGTCTCTGAAGAAAGAAATTGAATAAGATCTCAGAAGATGGAAAGATCTCCCAAGCTCATGGATTGGCAGGATTAATATAGTCAAAAAGCAATCTACAGATTCAATGCAATCCCCATCAAAAATCCAACTCTGTTCTTCACTGAGTTAGAAAGGGCAATTTACAAATTAATCTGGAACAATAAAAACCTAGGATAGCAAAAACTATGCTCAACCATAAAAGAACCTCTGGTGGGATCACCATGCCTGACCTCAAACTGTACTACAGAGCAATTGTGATAAAAACTGCATGGTACTGGTACAGCAACAGACAGGTAGAACAATGGAATACAATTTAAGACCGAGAAATGAACCTACACACCTATGTTCACTTGATCTTTGACAAAGGAGCTAAAACCACCCAGTGGAAAAAAGACAGCATTTTCTACAAATGGTGCTGGCACAATGGCCAATTATTATGTAGAAGAATGCGAATTGATCCATTCTTATCTCCTTGTACAAAGCTCAAGTCTAAGTGTAACAAAGACCTTCACATAAAACCAGAGACACTGAAATTTATAGAGGAGAAAGTGCAAAAAATCCTCGAAGATATCTGCACAGGGGAAAAATTCCTAAAAGAACAGCAATGGCTTGTGCTGTAGTAAGATCAAGAATTGACAATGGGACCTTATAAAATTGCAAAACTTCTATAAGACAAAAGAAACTGTCAATAAGACAAAAAGGCCACCAACAGATTGGGAAAGTATTTTTACCATTCCTAAATCTGATAGGGGACTAATATCCAATATATACAAAGAGCTCAAGAAGCTGGACTCCAGAAATTCAAATAACCCCATTAAAAATGGGGTACAGAGCTAAACAAAGAATTATCAAGTGAGGAATACTGAATGGCAAAGAAGCACCTGAAAAAATGTTCAACATCCTTAATCACCAGGGAAATGCAAATCAAAAAACAACCTTGAGATTCCATCTCACTCCAGTCAGAATGGCTAAGATCAAAAACTCAGAAGACAGCAGATGCTGGAGAGGATGTGGAGAAAGAATAACACTCTTCCATTTTAGTAGAATTGCAAGCTGGTACAACCACTCTGGAAATCAGTCTGGAGGTTCTTCAGAAAATTGGACATAGTACTAATGGAAGATCCAGCAATACCTCTACTGGGCATATACACAGAAGATGTTCCAAGTGGTAATAAGAACACATGCTCCCCTGTGTTCATAGCACCCTTATTTATAATAGGCAGAAGCTGGAAAGAACCCAGATGTCCCTCACAAAGGAATGGATACAGAAAATGTGGTACATTTACACAATGGAGTACTACTCAGGTATTAAAAACAACGAATTTATGAAATTCTTGGGCAAATGATGTATCTGGAGGAAATCAACCTTAGTGAGGTAACCCAATCACAAAAGAAGTCACTTGATATGTACTCACTGATAAGTGAATATTATCCCAGAAACTTAGAATTCCCAAGATAAAAATTTCAAAACACAAGAAAATCAAGAAGAATGAAGACCAAAGTATGGATACTTCATTCCTTTTTAGAATAGAGAACAAAACACCCATGAAAGTGGTTACAAAGA